>JALPQI010025754.1:0-12011 GCA_025490895.1 Thaumatotibia leucotreta
AATTGTGAGAAATATTTAGTTTCTGTTAAGCAATGAAAGGAAAAAATAAAACTAAAGAATGGGAAACTAAGGAAGTGATAGATAGTGTTTCTTAAGTAACGTCTTGAAGGATGCAATCCATTCAGAACATCTTAATTCAAGGAGTAAGTTCCATAGTTGAATCGCTCGGAAGGTGAACAATGAGTTATAAAATTTTGAACGTATTACATGTACTAAACATTTGTTATTTTATGCGTACTGCAATTACTCCCAGTTCTTGAATGTTAATGAGTGACTTCAAAATTTAAACTGCTTTGTCTGACGTTTTAAAAAGCTACCCATGGATATCTGCAACTCCAGATGCGCGTGTTGCATACATCTTATCAACTTTTGCCGTCGACATCGAATCTGGGTTTATTCAAAATTTCGGTTCAAAATGCAGGTTCTGGGTTTTACTCCTGTTGCGTGTATTTATTTAAGTGTTTATCACGAATATTTGTACCTAGGTTGTTTCCTATATATTTCAATATCTATTTGTTACATATTAATTATCTCGTCGCTTAGTACCCACAACACATGCCTTAATTAAGTTTACCGGGGGACTAGATTGTCCCATGATATTTACTTATTTAAAAGGTTAATAGGGTCCTTGGATACCCTGTTGTCGGCACCTTTGAACACTAAAGGCAACATATGTAGACACCAATCTCGCTGAATCTCTCGATGAAATATTCGAAATAAATTCAGTCGCTTTTCAGTGCAAGGAAACGTTCCAAAGGAAACCGGATCTAAACCCAACCAGACTTGGTTTCATTTGTGCTGTATTACGTAGCTTAAATTGTGAAATAACCTCCGATTTTATAACATAGCCACTGCACTGATTATTCAAAAAATAGTTAAAGAAAAACGCATTTTTCGTATTCGTGACAAGCAAGGTAGCAAACCCTTTCATTTGATATCCATATCATGGGGGTGCATTTCAAATATGCCAGTCCGCCAAATTGGGGAGGCCGCCATATTGGATTTGTAATGACGTTTCTTAGCTAGTTATGTATTGTCATCAGAACTCAGAGCATGTGCAAAATTTCATTCTAATCGAAGACGGAAGTGGGTGAAATTAAGATTGCAAGATTTACTTACATACATAGTGAAGCAAGTGAAGTTATAGTATACGAGTACAAGTGAAGCTAAAATAAAAGCGTGTTAAAAATAAGTGTCTAGAATTTCTAGATAACTATGTATTGTATTTAAAAAAATATTTACCACCCTGATTAGTCAAAACTATATTGACTTGTATGATAGTCACAGATTTAGATATTCAGTAGATGAAGTAAATAGCACCATTTGTATGGGAACCAAGCGTGCCGACTTTTTAGCTGTCACTGAGACGTCACGTTCGGCATTTAGTGATGGGAAAACCTAAACAATTCAAAGACACAAATGCAGCAATGCAGCCGTCTCTCTCGTACACATAAACTGTATATCCGTGGGCTCGCTCGCTCACTATTATATTTATTGTAGAACTTACAACACTAGTCGCTAAATTTGACGGACGAATGAAAAATGGGCTGTACTACGAAGTCGAAGCGATACGTGAGAGTATCGCTAGTCTCATTCATCATCTCTTTTAACACACATGGTCGATCAAACGCTTAAAGCAAACGCACCAATGCAATGTAAACGCCGGTTTGTAACGTAATTCTATAGTTACTTTTTATATTTTTTTATTGGCATTTTGTTTTTTTTTCTTACGTGCGGCTGCAACAGCTGACGTATGTGGACTGTCATTAGAACTGGCCATGAGTGGCTGCCACTGAGTTCGGACACGCGAAGTAGATACATTTGCTGCTTCTAGTGTATATTCATTTCTGTGGTCGTGACCTGTGTTATCTTCGGACTTATTTCATTCGAATGTGACGGTTGTCTTATCCGCGATGATTGAAGGTAAACGCCTGCCCATTATAGTTACCCTGACTAGTTGTAGTCATAGTCAAAGATGTATTATGTTTTTAATGAAAACATATCACCGCTCGGTGGAATGGGTAACAATACCAAAATTGACAATATAATGACAAATTTTATGTTTGCATTACTTCGTATGGGATAAACTGAAGTAGTGGTAGTACACAAAAACAAAACAGAAAGCGGGTAGGAATGTATGGCCTTTGCTTTGTGGGAGCTGTACGATTGCAATTACAACTTTCAGCTGCATACGTGCCTTTTTCAATGAAACCTGAGCTGCCAAAATCAAAGTTGCAGACTGAACCAAGCATTCAATGTGTTGTGATAGATAATGTGCCCATGAGGAAAGGGAAAAAACTCAACAACGGATTTCTGACCAAATTTGAAGTTAAAAATGTCATATGAAGTTTTCTGGATTCAGTCTATTTTAAGAGAAAATTAGTTTTTTTATTAAAACTGTTTTAGACCATTACACTATAATAAACGCATTTTAGGAAACGATTTTGTCACCATGTTGTTTTAGTCTTGTCACACTTAATTAACAGACATTAAATGAACAAAAATATCTTTAATTACCTAGCAAATGTAAAAAAACGCTAAAGTGCATTTTTTGCGATAGTTTAATTAAAATTTTTTTTTGCATATTTGACCAAAACTCATTTCAAATTTTTTGCTTCTTTTAGTCTCAGGAATATGCTGTTAGAATTTTTCCCTTTCCTCGTGGGCACCTTGTAATGACATGTCTTTTAAATTACACCTAGCTTCGAAGACAGATGACGACGCGACTTGTTACGGAGTGCCTAGGTCTCCATTATCAAGCACTGAGCCCGCGTTCACGCCTCGATACTCCCGAGCGCGGCGCGTACTGACGCTCATCGCGCCACCCACTTGATGAATATTTGGTGAGCGTCAGAATGACTGACCAAAATAGCGGATCAGTGTTAGAGTACCATCATATTTTCTACCTATTTGCTACTATTTACTACCTATGTTCACATATTTGCTACCTAAGTTTTATAAAAGAAATAAATTTAATTAAGTGGGCAGTCATTCTGACGTCAGGATGACTGCCCACATTTATGATTTCGTGGTTAGACCCTATATTTTGCAACTTTCTATGTACTAGGATTTACTACCTATTTGCTACCTAAGCATATATTTTTTCCAGATTTTTTAGGCAAAAAATGTCGATTTTATAAGCATTTCAAATTCTGAACAAAAAAAAATTTGTTAGAGTACCGTCATAATTTACTACCTATTTGCTACTATTTACTACCTATGTTCACATATTTGCTTCCTAAGTTTTAAAAAATAAATAAATTCAATTAAGTGGGCAGTCATTCTGACGTCAGGATGACTGCCCACATTTATTATTTCGTGGTTAGACCCTATATTTTGCAACTTTCTATGTACTAGGATTTACTACCTATTTGCTACCTAAGCATATATTTTTTCCAGATTTTTTAGGCAAAAAATGTCGATTTTATAAGCATTTCAAATTCTGAACAAAAAAAAATTTTTAGAGTACCGTTATAATTTACTACCTATTTGCTACTATTTACTACCTATGTTCAAATATTTGCTACCTAAGTTTTAGAAAAGAAATAAATTTAATTAAGTGGGCAGTCATTCTGGCGTCAGAATGACTGCCCACATTTATTACTTCGTGGTTAGACCCTATATTTTGCAACTTTCTATGTACTATGATTTACCACCTATTTGCTACCTAAGCATATATTTTTTCCAGATTTTTTAGGCAAAAAATTACGATTTGATAAGCATCTTAAATTCTGAACAAAAAAAATTTTGTTAGAGTACCATCATAATTTACTACCTATTTGCTACTATTTACTATCTATGTTCACATATTTGCTACCTAAGTTAAGGTTTAAGATTCTTTATTCTCACTAAGAATATACAATTCACTTACATGAGAACTTATTTAAACTACACAAATACATTTATTTCGCATGCAGTTAACGTAATAAAGAATATACATATAGAGGGTATTTTAAAGTTTGAAAAAACAAATCAATTTAATTAAGTGGGCATAATAATCATTCTGACGTCAGAATGACTGCCCACATTTATTATTTCGTGGTTAGACTCTATATTTTGCAACTTTCTATGTACTATGATTTACTACCTATTTGCTACGTAAGCATATATTTTTTCCAGATTTTTTTAGGCAAATAATGTCGATTTTATAAGCATTTCAAATTCTGAACAAAAAAAATTTTGTTAGCGTACCATCATAATTTACTACCTATTTGCTACTATTTATTACCTATGTTCGCATATTTGCTACCTAAGTCTTAAAAAATAAATAAATTTAATTAAGTGGGCAGTCATTCTGACGTCAGGATGATTATTATGCATTATTTTTTTTGTTCAGAATTTGAAATGCTTATAAAATCGACATTTTTTGCCTAAAAAATCTGGAAAAAATATATTATTATGCTTAGGTAGCAAATAGGTAGTAAATCATAATACATAGAAAGTTGCAAAATATAGGGTCTAACCACGAAATAATAAATGTGGGCAGTCATTCTGACGTCAGAATGATAATTATGCCCACTGAATTAAATTTATTTCTTTTTTAAAATTTAGATAGCAAATATGTGAACATAGGTAGTAAATTATGATGGTACACTAACATGTTTTTTTGTTCAGAATTTGAAATGCTTATAAAATCGTCATTTTTTGCCTAAAAAATCTGGAAAATATATATGCTTAGGTAGAAAATGTCTATTTTATAAGCATTTCAAATTCTGAACAAAAAAATTTTTGTTAGAGTACCATCATAATTTACTACCTATTTGCTACTATTTACTACCTATGTTCACATATTTGCTACCTAAGTTTTAAAAAAGAAATCAATTTAATTAAGTGGGCATAATAATCATTTTGACGTCAGAATGACTGCCCACATTTATTATTTTCGTGGTTAGACCCTATATTTATAATCATAGTGCATAGAAAGTTGCAAAATATAGGGTCTAACCACGAAAATAATAAATGTGGGCAGTCATTCTGACGTCAAAATGATTATTATGCCCACTTAATTAAATTGATTTCTTTTTTAAAACTTAGGTAGCAAATATGTGAACATAGGTAGTAAATAGTAGCAAATAGGTAGTAAATTATGATGGTACTCTAACAAAAATTTTTTTGTTCAGAATTTGAAATGCTTATAAAATAGACATTTTTTGTCTAAAAAATCTGGAAAAAATATATGCTTAGGTAGCAAATAGGTAGTGAATCCTAGTAAATAGAAAGTTTCAAAATATAGGGTCTAACCACGAAATCATAAATGTGGGCAGTCATCCTGACGTCAGAATGACTGCCCACTTAATTAAATTTATTTCTTTTTTAAAACTTAGGTAGCAAATATGTGAACATAGGTAGTAAATAGTAGCAAATAGGTAGTAAATTATGATGGTACTCTAATACTGACCCGCTATTTTGGTCAGTCATTCTGACGCTCACGAATATTTGTGCAAATAAATATATGCTACGTACGTTTTTACCGCTTGTGGCCTAGCGGTAAAAACGCACGGCTGCTACGCAGCGGTCGTGAGTTCGATCCCCCGCTCGTACCAATGAGTACTTATGTACAAAATATTATTTAATATTCACAAGAGCTTTACGGTGAAGGAAAACATCGTGAGGAAACCTGTATACACCTGCGAAGAAATTCAAGGGTGTATGTGAAGTCTCCAATAAGTACCGAGCCAGCGTTGGGACTACGCAAAATAGGCACGTATGATGTGGAATTGCGGAAAAAATGGCCAGAAAAACAACAACAACAACAGCAAATAAATATAGGTACTTAAATGGTTGTTGTGTTGATAGACGTCCATTACATACAGGGTGTAAGTCTAATACGGGCGAAGCTCTTAACGGGTGTTAGTTTACGACATAATAAGTATATTCTAATAACTTTTACTTAAAATTAGAGCAACAAAATTTTCCATACAAAATAATTCGGCACGCAATGTAGAGCAACATACGCGAGTTAAACACTCGTTGACAGCTAATTTCAAAAGCAGATGACATAACTGCCATATCAACAACAACAAATGTTCGTACCTACATTGCTGCTCCGATAATCTTAAAAAAATTCCGTGGGGTCATAATTAAGAGTATTTAAAAAAAAAAACCTTGTAATCCATGATTACACTAATGAATCCCATGCCTGGTTTAATTGATCGCCCGTATTAGATTTACACACTGTATAGGTGTCTCCTAGGGAAGGCGGGTTATCGATTGCGTGTATGAGTGATCAGCATACGTCGCACTCCAGCGGGCAGTTTGGTGGCATGTCAAAATAATAGATAAGGTTCACAAATACATCAATTCATTTTCAAATAAGCAGAAGTATTTGTAGTTAGTATTTGGTACCTAGTATTTATAATGTACAATTCTAAATATCTTAGAAACTGAGGTAGTACGTTAGTAACGTATTATTTTTAGTATTCATTCAATTTAAAATAAAAATACAATTGACTAGTATGTAAAATATTTAATTTACTTAAGTAGCTATGATATGCGAAATTGTGAATATAATTATTAATATTTTTTTGTAAATTGCCGGCGGTCAACGGTAATGAAGTGTGTTTTGGTTAACATTATTTGTAGTCTCAACCTCTTCGTTTTGAATTAGACTATTTAACATTTTTAGTGTCGATTCCCGGGATTCGATTTTAAGACACTTTGTATTTTCAGATATACTTGTTTTCCTTTAGGGTGCAGGCGTACTTTTGACAGTTTGTTCATAGTCTTATTTGTTACATTAAAGGAAGACTGCATTGGCAAATTCGAATTTTGCAAAAATTGTATGTTATTTTTTATCTCGGAGAAATGTGTAATTGTGTATGTATAAACTTCACTTCCTCTTCTACGCTGGCTATAGCGAATACACGTTTTGCTTCTTTTCAACGAATTCAAATAAACTGTTACAAATACTAAATACATTATAATACTCGTAAGTTAAGATGTTTTTTGTAAACCTTACGTTGCCACGAAACTGCCCGCTAGAGTGCGACGTATGGTGATCAGCCTATCTCAGTCCACTGCTGGACGTAGTAATATTGGGGTAGCAATTTTTCACGTCTAGCAATGTACCGAGGAGAAGTTTCATAAGTTGCGAAACTTCTATAGATAATATTCTCGGCAATCTTATTTTTACAAGCAGGCTAATCATGGCAAAACCAAAATTATTCTTCATAACACATTTTTTTAAGTTCTCATGGAAACATATTAAGAACTTACTCTTAAATTGTCATGAAAATTCTTGAAATTTTCCGAGTATATTTCTGCAATTTTGAGAATATTCTGCAACTTATACATACATTGCTAGCCACGTCTAACGATGGCATTCACAACAATAATGTACAAAATTCAGCAACTGTATTTCAGAATATATGTTAATATTCCGTTTAACTTTATATTAAGAATGCACCGATGTTACTTAGAGCTTCTGGACGAAATATCATCAGACATGCACCGGTCGTTCGCCGTCCGGAAAGCGACGTGCATATTTAACGATATTTATTATAAAAGGAAACTGTCGGTGCTGTCGTAAGGAAGCCGGACCAAGAACTATCAAGGCCTAGTTTCAGTAGGTCGAAGGTCGACAGTGCCATGCCACATACAGCCAAAATTATATCATCATCATCAGCATATCAGCCGAAAGACGTCCAGTGCCACTGAACATAGGCCTAACCCAAAGATTGCCACAATAATCGGTCCTGCGCCAGGTCATCAGTCCACCTCGTGGGGGCCTACACACGCTACGCCCTCCGGTAAAATTATAATTATAAAGAGTGATTATTTATTCACCGTTCAAATTTTAGAGGGTTAATTCTGAGATCATATTCATGAACTATGGGACCGACATCCGATTCGAGAAAAAAATCTGATGTTCCATTCATTTCCGCCTACTAATATCTATCTCAGGGTTTGTATCTTTATCTGATATAGGTATTAGTAGGTAGAAATGAAGTAGGCACCCGCCTACTTACACACCCGCTTACACATTTTACTTAACAAAATTAGACTTTATCATCATAGCAATAAAGTGAAATTACATTATCGCCGGGTGGTAATGAAATTTCATATAACATTATAACCCGGTTTTTTCCAAAAGATATAATGTCTTACATTCGGTGAGGTTTATATGATGTATAATCCGGCTGACTTATCTAGAAGGACTTTCATATTAGCAACGTCGTTATTTTTTGTTGAACTAGAAACTATCTGGTCACTGACAGCATAATGCCATCTGTTTCAATCTTAGTCGATACTAACAAGTGTAGCAGCGGGGATAGCATTATAATTTCACCCCCCTATTCATAAATGTCTGCTAAATTAGCAAGCCACTAAGTATTGTTTATCCCTTTTGCTCTTATCGATATGAAAACAACAGTGAAAGGGACAAACAATACTTAGCGGCTAAGGGGGTCAGTCCCCACATTCTGGGGTATAAAAAGTAGTAGTCATCTGAAATTGTGAAAATCTGAGATCAAACAGGAGCGAAAAGCGTAGCAAATATCGACGCGGAATTATTTGTTAAAAATCTCGTAGCGTGCAATGAGCCGTAGCACCGTATCACTAAAGGCGTAGCACGTAGCGCGGCTTCGACACCATTTGCGTGAGTTACTGGACGTGGGAGGTTATAGCGAGTTTTGTACAATGTACATGTGCCCAATGTACATTACAATGTACACTCCCAATTCAATGAAGTTTAAACCTTTTATAAACTTAACACTTTCATTACCAACGAGTGCTACGCGATACGCTCGTAGCTAATCCCGAGATTTTTCCGTTTTGTAGCGAAAATTGAACTCCCACATAGAACTCCCCTCGGGAGTTCCCGGCGCACAATGTGTTAATAAAGTCGCATTTCCTTTGTTTGATGAAATTAACCACTATTCCATACATCACATTATCAGCCTATAAAGGCCTCTCCTGATACCTAAGTATTTGGACGCAGTACTCGCAGTAGGAGGTGAATGCTCATAATCGCCACACCGGGTTGGCGATCACAGTAGTCTGTCCACTCCAGTATGATGATGCTTAATTGTAAGCAAGGATCAAAATAAGATTTAAAGAAAATAGCGTTGTGGATTTTACAAGATGAATTGTCTTGGCATATATTTTATAAGTATTTGTTATGATTTATTTATTTTGTGTGGCCTGTATAATGTATAATGGAGTCTGTTCCTCGGCGAAATAAAGATTTAATATTATAATGTAATCAATAGTCTATCTCCATACAGTGAAGTTATGTAGGTATACGAAAATTCATTAAATAATTACATTAAATCACACGCATACTTACACTATATTATTTCGATAAGTTTTTCATTTATAAATTGATACAAGAATACTAAAAGACTAAGTACAGTTCACGGCAATAGTATTGCACTATAAAGGCTGCAAAAATATCTGACACAAACTTGACTGACATAAGACGTGTCTCATATTTAAAAAATAAAATAAGTAAAAAAACTTTTAAGTTAAACGGTTTTTAATGTACCAAAAACTATAAAATAAAAATTAGTTATAAGTAACTAACCCTAGATGCTACTTTCTGTAGATTACTCACGTGTAACTATTATCTCTGTCTGTAGTCTTCCCAAGTCGGATGCTGAAAGCTACGTTAAGCCTCTATGTCAGTGGATTAAGCGTTACCTAATCGGAAACTCTTACCAAACAGAAATAAAAACGTGGGGCGTACGCAAGTGTGATTAAGTCACTATAGTGATTTAAGAACACACATAGAAATCAAGACAGCAATAGTGTACTAAGTTTGTTCTGGCCTTGATAAAAGCTACGAGTATTTACCTCTGTAGAGGTGTTGGAACTAATGGATGATTAATTGCAAGATTAAAGCTACAATTACTTATTATATTTATATATGAACTTGTATGTTTCTTTATAATACCTAACGCCCCACGTTTTTATTTCAGTTTGGTAAAAGTTTTCGATTAGGTAACGCTTAATCCACTGACATAGAGGCTAAACGTAGCTTTCAGCATCCGACTTGGGAAGACTACAGAGATAATAGTTACACGTGAGTAATCTACAGAAAGTAGCATCTAGGGTTAGTTACTTATAACTAATTTTTATTTTCTAGTTTTTGGTGCATTAAAAACCGTTTAACTTAAAAGTTTTTTTACTTATTTTATTTTCAAGTTTTTAGTGCAATTGTTAAGTTAATTTCCGATACTATACCTACTTATTCAAGATCAAAGATGTTGTTTGTAATAGGCAATACAATTATGCATGCTAGCGTTTATACTCTCGCACTTTCATCACGAATCACGACACGTATTGTAAACGTAATGGACATTATTTTATGTGTAAAGAGAAGGGAATCCCTGCTGAATAGATATTTTTAGAAATCCGACACTATTTTTTTTTCATTAAATATCTCGATTGACAAATGAAAACAAAGGCAAGGTGTGGTTAATGTAAGCTTGAATGCCCGAAGTGTCTCAAGTGGACGTGTTATTCATACAATACCTTCGATAACATAGATCTGACAATAAGGAATATACCAATCAATTTGGTTTATTGAGAAAATCAAGTTTAAATTTTTATATTGTACAAATTATACAACTCGTATTTCGAGACTATAAAATTATAAACTCATACTCTCAGTCGACCAACCAGAGGACCGCAGGTCTGACGGAAAGTCCGACGCGAACCGAGGGCTCAAAAGGTCAATCCAGGCCCGACGGCTCGCCCTACGCGAACCACTCACGCTGTCACTCTATCAGCTGGAGGGCCGCAGGCCCGACGGCTCGCCCTACGCGACCCACTCACCCTGTCACTCTATCAGCTGGAGGGTCGCAGGCCCGAAAGCTCGCCCTACGCGACCCACTCACCCTGTCACTCTATTACCTGGAGGGCCGTAGGCCCGACGGCTCGCCCTACGCGACCCACTCACTCTGTCACTCTATCTGCTGGAGGGCCGGAGGCCCGACGGCTCTCCCTACGTGACCCACTCACCCTGTCACTCTACCAGCTGGAGGTCAGCAGGCCCGACGGCTCGCCCTACGCGTACCACTCGCGCTGCCACTCTATCAGCTGGAGGGCCGCAGGCCCGACGGCCCGTCCTACGCGACCCACTCATTAGTCTATCAGCCGGAGGGCCGCAGGCCCGACGGCTCGCCCTACGCGAATCACTCACGCTGTCACCCTATCTGTCGTGACCCTATGAGTCTATCAGCCGGAGGGCCGCAGTAATGACATACGGTACTAAACCGTGGTTGCTTACAATGGGCCTCATAAGCAGGCTCAAAGTCACCCAAAGGGCAATGGAGAGGCCTATGCTAAGTCTCTCTGCGAGATCGGATCAGAAATGAGACCATCCGCAGCAGAACCAAAGTATCAGTATCGATATAGCCCTTCGAATTGCTAAACTGAAGTGGGCGGGGCTCGTCGCGCGTGGAACCGATGGCCGCTGGGGCGGTAAGGTTCTCAAGTGGCGGTCACGTACCGGAAGGCGGAGCGTGGGTAGACCCCCACAAGGTGGACTCATGACCTGGTGAAGGTCGCTGGATGCTGGTGGCACAGGGCCGGTCCTTGTGGCAATCTTTGGGGAAGGCCTATATTCACCAGTGAACGTCTACCGGCTGATATGATGATGATGATAATTAAATCCGTATGTTTCTACCAAATATCTAAAGCAGTACTTCAAAATCTACATATCGCTAAACCTAGCGGTTGTGGCAGGCAGTAACACTGGAGTATCATATTTGAGGAGTTGGACGTTAGTATTAAATTCGCATGTTTCTACTTAATATCTAAAGAACTTCTTTAAAATCAAGATATCGATAAAAGATAAACCTTGCGGTTATTGTAGGCAGTACTGCAGCATCAGGATTGAGGAGTTGGAAGTCAAGATCAGGCTGTTAGAATTTGATTATGCCAAACATGCTATATTTTCATTTTCACGTGTCTAACACTCTCGGTTAAGGTAAGCAGTACGTCTACAGCATCAGGCTTTGAGGATACAAGGATACAAATATTATAATATTGCATTGTCATGGGGACTT
>JALPQI010025755.1:0-12283 GCA_025490895.1 Thaumatotibia leucotreta
ACTGATCAGATGTTGGATAAGGTGGTCAGTAGTGGTGTTTGATGATCATTTATATTGTATTTATCTAAACTATGACAAATGATACTATCGAATTCCGCTTTTTTATTCATGTGACCTTGACGCCGATTTCACGCCGAAATCACGCCGCCGCCGCCGACTTTTCAGCAAACGCCGCCGCCGATCATTTTTAGATCGGCGCACACGTCTAGGATGCATACATCCATAAAATATGGGCATTTTCGCGAGAAGAGATACAAAACTTATTTTTCTGAAACAGGTAAATTTTATATTTTTCCTGCTCAGAATCACGAGCTCTTTCGATCCTACTAGAAGAAAAAAAGTGTCCCAACTTTTTGTTTCTATTACGTAACCGTTTTTCAAACACTTTGTACAGCGGTTACAAAGTGGAGAGCATGTAAAATGTATGAATAATGTGGGACCATTTTTTCTTGTACTTTTTTTCTCCTAGATTGAAAGAACTCGTTATTCTGAGTAGGAAAAACATTAAATTTACCTACCTTAAAAAAAATTTTTTTTGGATCTCTTCTCGCGAAAATGCCCATATACATATCTACACTATCTGTGCTATGTCAAGTTCACTTGAGAAGTTTTGTTAAAGTTTTGCACTTATCATCATCATCATCATCATCATCATATCAGCCGAAAGACGTCCACTGCTGAACATAGGCCTCCCCCAAAGATTGCCACAATTTGCACTTATAGTTCCGACTAATTATAATAGCTACCTAGGTACCTAATATGTATAAGCCAGATTCGCTTTAATCATTATTATCATCATCAGTCACTACAGTCTACATCAGTCCACTGCCGGATGTAGGCCTCTCCTATCAACTATAAGTTCGCATACAATTATGTGTCAGCCTCCGTAGCCTAGTTGGTAGTTACCCTGCCTACGAAGCTGAAGGTTCCGGGTTCGAATCCCGGCGAGGGCATTATTTGTGTATTAATGTATCACAAATATTTGTTCCTTGGTCATGGCTGTATGTATGTATTTAAGTATCTATATGTATCTATTTATTATATATATCGTCGCCTGGTACCCACATCACAAGCCTTAATTGAGCTTACCGTGGGACTAGGTCGATTTGTGTAAGATGTCCCAAGATATTTATTTATTTATACCTACTAAAGTTGTGTTTTTATAGTAGCCAAACTCCGTGAACTGTTACGCTAAAATGAAATATGATACATCAATCTTTGCGTGTACTAGGGCTCACTGAAATCGATTGAGGTCAATACAAGTCATACATCTTAGTCAGCTAGGAGCCCGATGCACTAAACCTGAAATGTGGGAGTTTCGATACGTCTTACTATACATGTATTTAATATGGTACCTTTTACCGGTATCAACTTGTTTTTATACAGTGTGTGGTCTGCAAACAGGGTGAAAATTTTAACGGTGCATTAATAAGCTAATCAACAATAATTTCCACATATTGTAGTTAAGAGAAAAAATTTCTTTTTTTAAATATTGTGGGTTCTTATACTTGACTTAAAAGTTATCAATAACTTATCATTTTTGAAACATTGAAAAATGTACAAAAAGTTTTTTAAATTTTTTGTACATTTTTCAATTAGTGAACACGTAACAAATTAGTGTAAAAATAAAAACTAAATAACTATTATGACTCAGTACCTCACAAATACTTTAGATAATTACCTACTTA
Source organism: Thaumatotibia leucotreta (assembly GCA_025490895.1). Classification (NCBI taxonomy): domain Eukaryota; kingdom Metazoa; phylum Arthropoda; class Insecta; order Lepidoptera; family Tortricidae; genus Thaumatotibia; species Thaumatotibia leucotreta. Next base: position 1,689 of record JALPQI010025755.1, read on the forward strand.
GAGTATCTGTAATTGAGTGTGGTTGTTGACATTATTTTGTAGCCATTATTACTAAAGAGTAAACATATCCATATTAGGCTATTTTGGTGCATATATTTTTGAATTGTTATTATTAAAGATAATTACCGTGGAGGTTATGGGGAGAAACGCTTGCCCAGCAGTGGGATTTTCAAATACTTAGAAAAACCAATAATGTATAACCGTATTTCACAAAGTTGAATGAATAATTCTAGGAAGTTTAATAACACAAATAATTAAAACCTAAACTTGGCTGCATTAGGTATTTGTCGAGTAAATCACACAAAAACGCAAACATAAAATTCTATTACAAAGTATCATGAAAGTGATGAAAACTTAGCGGCGGAAACTTAAAATTGCCTTCCACATAAAACAGCGTAGAAACTCTTTTATAAGGAGACATTTTCTGATATAACCCCATATGTAGTGCATGTGACGAGAGCTAATATACGAGGGCAATATCTCATGGCTTGCAACTGCGGTGGCATGTCCGGGGATACGGACTTGTACAGAGTTCATTACATACTAGCGATGTAACGAATATCGGTTTTGGAATATTCGAGAATGCGAATGCGAATATTTGCGATTCACATTCGCGAATGTGAATGCGAATATTGGGTATTATACAACATGCATATCACAATTCTTATTCTTAACACAAGTATTTCTCAATACTTAAAAAGAGACATCTACACCCTGTTAACTGTAATAATGGATGCTAACGAATAAATCATTTTTTTTTTTTTTACATATAAACAAACGTTAGATAATGCTGGTAGAAAGATATCATTACGGTTTAGATGCCAAAAATATATTTACACGACCTTAATGTCAAGGCATTAAAGTCGTGTAAATATATTTTTGGCACATAAACTATAATGATATCTTTGACGTCGACTGTACCTAGACGTCTAGGTATTAACGTCAACTTAGAATGTAGTACTTTCTGCTTTGAGTGAATTAAATAATTAGATTAAAATATTCGCAATATTCGCGTAAATTTTTTGCGAATGCGAATACGAATATTTTAAAACATGCGAATATTCGCGAATGCGAATGCGAATATTCGTTACATCGCTATTACATACACAATTACACAGTGTACAGTGAACCAATTGGAACCGTAGGCCGCAAAGAAACAAAGTTAAAGTAACGTTATATTGGGTCACTACCTATGAAATTGGCGTATTTGGTAACTTTAGCTAGTCCCTAATTTTATTATCTAAAGAGTAACCTAGAAGGTTTTTTCACACTAATAATTGTTTTTTTTTCCTAAAATGATATTCTAAGATAGGCTTTGAAAACAACTCTTGCCATATACTGCCGGTTCATATGTTTGGAATAGGTTGTGTGATAGTGATAGTACCTTGTTTTATGAAATAGAGATATACAAAACACGCCTTAGAAGTGACCAGTAGTCACTTCTAAGGCGAACACATTGAAAAAAATGGTTTATTTTGAATTTGACTCAGAAAAATTAACCTACACAAAATTCGTTGTATGAAAAATAGACTAATCACAAATTTCTCCATACAAAACGACAATTGGTTGAGTGTGCAGTCAAGGGCAACTACACTGTTTAGGGTTCCGTAGTAAACTAGGAATCCTTATAGTTTCGCCGTGTCCGTCTGTCTGTCCGCAACATAGCTCCGTGTTCGATGATAAAGTAGTACACAATAAAACCATAAACTTTATTAATTGAAAACAAAAACTACTTAAGAATAATACTAACTACATACTAAATCTTAAAAAATAAATGAGTAAGGCACTGGTCTTACCACGAGCTACTAAGCTATGAACTATCGGCTACAAACACGAACAAAAGATAGGTACGCACTCCCGTGTAAATAAACGAGACACGGCGATACTCGCCCGGCGGTGATAGCTGATAGCTGGGCGAGTATCGCCGTGTCTCTTTTATTTACACCGGAAACCAGTGCCTAAGTCTCATTGAAGCTGTTGTGAAAACTCAAATCAAATTATTTATCAACTAAATATTTTGATTTGTGTTTTTTATTTTTTCCCCATTAGTCACACTACTAAAAACGATCTTGATCGTTGATTGGTGGTGATCTTGGTCGATTTTTCTTTGATATATGACATCCAATATTTACTCATATTACTCATAATGTCGAGTAGGTACTTAGGTATTTAGAAAAGACGATTAATTTATATGATCGGCGACCAAATATAAATTTACAAACATTTTAAATACCTAATTATGTTCTGCTAAGATAACATTAAATTTCCTATTTATAGTGTAGCGGCAAATTCGAGAAAGAATAAAATGTTGATAATCATTATAGGTGACACCTTTTTAGCAAAATATGCAAAGATGGGTTCTCGTTAGACCTACTTAGTAAACTAAAGTTTCAACAATTTGTGATTGAAAACATTTCCTTTTTTCACTGGCATAGTTTTTATGATGTGCACCAATAGCCAATTAAACTTTAAATCTATGAATATCGATAGGTACTAAGTTTTTACAGGCTAAATACATTTTCACACAGGCCAAATTTACATTCTATGCCGTTTCTAGACGTGTGGTGACGGCAATAAGAATATATTTGTCGCCACCCCAAACTCCTCCTGCGGGTGTCGTAGGTGTCGACTAAGGGATTGGAGTGTCACTGACCATTATTTGATAAAAAATTGATGATGGGCAGCAGCGTCATCATAGTGGACACATTACTGCGATCGCCAATCCGCTTGCCCAGCCTGGCGATTATGGGTAATTTCCTCCTAATGTGTTTTAACGCATAGTTAATAGGAGATGCCTAGGTTCAGTAGTGGATATTCTATGTATTTTGAATTCCTCTACCTTTGTATTCGTGGCAGTATTTAAAAGTTTATACTTTACGAAAAGGTCCTTAACCCTTCCCGTTCCCTAACCCTAACGTAAGTAGAGTTGAAGACGGGCTCCCTAGAGAGTGGCGTCGGATACCGAGAGGTTAGAGGAAAAATATTAATGTTTTTGCATTGCCTAATGTCTATTTATTTCGTTTAACTATAATGTAGGTACTTACGCTTGTAGTAGGTAGTAGTGAAAAGTAGTAGTAAAAATTTGTAGGCCAGCAAAAAATGTAATTGATTGGCTCGTACTGATAAAACCTCTTTTGTCAATCGTGTTCTTAGTTCGTCTTATAAACAGCGGATGAAATCATTATATTAAATTAAATAAAAAATATTTGTCCTGTTTACTCATATTTATTTCTTTGAAGACTGGATGCATAATTTTAATAACGTAAATACAAGGTAATAAATAGGTACCCATATTAAAGATCTTAGCGGTTTGATGGACAATAATTAAAGAAAATATATAAGCGATTGGCAACTTGGCTAAGCAACCCGTCATTAAAACTGGAGTAGTACTAACTAAAAGCTAATGACTCACGCAACATGGACAAAATATTTTCCATTATAGCTTGAAATATTAAATTTTACGAATACCTATAATAAAACTAGTCAAGTAGTACTCGTTTGGTTAAGAAATGTCATCACATCAGGTAAGTATCGGTCAAATTCTTTTTAATTATAATAAAGAAAACAAATTAAATGGTGTTTTTCATTTATTTATTTTTAATAGTCTCATATCTACAAATCTCGCTCACTAAATATCAGTAATTATAATCAAGGTTGGAATACTTTCTTATTCGTTATTCAAACATTATTGAGACATTGCTTTGTGGTCGGTCGTAATCGTATTATTTTATCTCCGACCGCGTAAATAAAGTTATTTTCACCATCGACAACTAATCCAAAAACATCATCAACATCAGCTAATTTATTTACTTGTTGACTGTTATCAATATTGTAAAATCCATGAGGTGTCGAAAAGTACAAATTACCACTTATATCTGCCGTGAAACTGTTGATTGTATATTCACCAAATGAAACAATTTTCTTATCGGAATTGTTAAGGCAGAATAGACCAGAAGAGTTGGAAAAATAAATATTGTTGTTATTATCAAGACCAACTAGTTGAACCATCGTATTTTCAAGTTCAGGAACTAATTTAGAAATCCCGTCTTCAAAAGAGTACACCCTTTCTTGGGGGTAAGCGGTGTAATAAAGAGTATCTTTAACAAACAATTGCCACACACTAAACCCTTTTGGGTTTACATGAGTCGCTTTGTTTGTAACATAATTGTACTCGTAGATGCCGTTTTTTCCACCGAGATATACTTTTTGTTTCTTGTTGTCCACAGCAGTAGCAAATCCGCCGATAATTCCAGGAATATCGATATATTCATTTGTCATTAAATTCAAATAAGCTGCGTTAAACACATCATTTTCATTTTTTGGTCGAGGTACTGAATAACTGAAGAAAAGCTTTTTATTGTTGTAGTCGATTGCCATCTGATATGGATTATTTATGTTTCCTTTGAGTACTTCCTTCTCATGACTGATGTTGTTGATAGTGACCAGGTCACATTCTGGTTTAATAACATGAGCCTGACTTATAGCCAGCAGCGTCAGAGTAATTGTGATTTTGATCTGAAACAAGATGCAAACAAAAAATATGTATTTATATACACAAATTTTAACTAAATGGTGATATAACATAATAAAACATGAATATCGTCGGAGATAGTGCAATACCGCGTAAGCAAACATTCAATTGGGATCAATTTGAATGTTGATTGTTTGATATTTGAACTCTATCTGCTTTGGTAAGTAGTTACGCGATATTGCACTAAATATCTCCGACGATAAATGTTAATGATTTTAGACAACGTGTAAGGGTACTCGTACAAATAAAAAAATACAATAAAAGTTTATCAAACAATTGAATCATTAAAGGATTCAAAGAAGAATATCTACAATCGTTTCGTTGTCTACTCAATTTCGAAAAAAAAGTAACTTTTATAAACCGTGTATAAATAAATCGAATACGGGTATAAATTAAACAATGCGTATTAAATAAATACATACATTAATTAAATAAATAAATATCCTGCGACAATATTTACACAAATCGACCATATATTGTCTCGTACCTATTATTATTATTAGATTTACATCCTCAATATACTAAACAAAAAGTTTATACCAATATTCCTTAAGTATAAGCTAAGGCGGCGCCGTTTACACCAACAAAAAGAACTCTTCGTAAAGTTCATAATGCAAAGTGTTCCATGCGTGTTCATCTTAGAAGTGGATAAATTCTTGTCAGAAGCACATGAACGAGTTTAAATGCAGCGTTACTCGACAAATTGGCGAATTCTTTGTGGTTCGGTTGGAGTGAGAATATAATATATTACAGGCTAAATACTCGTACATGTACACCCTCTGTTATTAAAGAACCACTTTCTTATGATAAATAATTGTGATTAGCTGTAAACATTGCATTGGATATTTTTTTAAAGTAATAGTTTAATTTTTATTTTATGTAGTTACATATACTTATACATACTCAAAAAGTAGAAATTTTCTAGTAACAACATAAAAAATAAAAATAAAAGTTTTGCTATTCAACAAAAATTTTTTTCGTTAAAAGTACGTACCAACAAATAATGATGTCCTGTCATTGGATCAAAAATATTTAGCAAAATAACAGTTTGCAACCAACGAGTTGCAAAAATCATGTCTTTGTAACAAATGCTTTACCTACAGCTAAACTTTTTGCAAACTGATTTATTATTGATTTATAAATGCATTGATTTATGCATTTAATAAACAGGTAAAATTACATTTAATAAAAATTCATCTTAAAAAATGCTTACTTAACAAATGCATTATTTGGAATAACAACAAGTAGATTTTCTTTATAAATAACTTTTTTTATTACGATACCTAAAAACCTAACCTAGGTATTCTGCCGTAAATTGCTATTTACTAGATTAAAATAAAACCTATAAGAAAAATTAACTTTTGATGAAAATACGAACTCGGGTATATCGGTAAAGGCAAACATATCAGTTTTAGTTAGAGCAAAAAAGTGTATTTGGAGGTTATAAAGTAGTTTATTAAATGAGAACTAAGGATGGATAGACAGGCTCAATACTTTTGACCCTTTTTTAATTTGACCAATTTAGTCCTGGTCAAATTAAAAAACGGGTCAAATCGATGCTACCTTTATAACAAAACGTAGTACCACACTTGTCAGTAAAATATTAATCTCTGATTAATCGTGCACTGTATTTGGGTGCATGTAAACTATCAAGAAAAAAAACACTGAAAGAAAATTGGTAGCTGACAGAGGCAAAACAGTTACGACGATTACCGAAGCGAGGAAGAATGGGTTAGGTCAACCAGCGCGTGAAGCGAGAGGACTCATTTTATTGATATAAACGAGTTAATAAAAATGCAACCAACAAAAAGATTTCATCAAAAATTTGTCACAAACACGAGGGTGCTTTTTTATAAATTAATAATTCGGCTACAAAAATTACTTAATGGTTGAAATAAAAAAATACTACTGACACTTTGTTACAGGATACATTTTAAATATATACCTACCTAATAATTTTCTTTGTAAGCAAATATTTATAAAATGATCCATTGGCGCAGTAACATGTTTGCTATTCAATCATTTGATGAATCGTTTTTTGTAAACGAGATTTTACAAATATTATTCATTATTTTTCGCGTGTGGTTTATAACTGATGATAAACGTTTCAACTATTTCATAGGGTAAAAGTAATAGATTTTGTACAAACTTGGTTAAATAAAATTGAATAAAATGTTTTTGAGTTTTGGATTGGGCGAATATTGAGGTCGTACAAAAATACCTTCATTGCAAGTAGATAGGTCCAGTCCAGAACACAGTACAAATTAAAACTGAATAAAAATGTTTATTGTGAGCGAGTATTATATTATCCGTTATCTTACCGTACCGTAGGAATTTCTTGTAATCCACAGGTCAAAGACTTGTTTGTTTACTCTACTTAGTGCTTACAATTGGAGTTAATTTATAAATATCGGTCATGTCATTTCTTGTAGTTTGCCCAGCTTGTAATTTATTTGGTGTATCTTGATGTTAAATAATCAATATCACGGGATATTCCTACACAAATCGACTTAGTTGGCTGTGTGTTGTGATTACTCATCGACGATACATGTAAAATAAATATAATAAATGTACTGTGTGTAAAATTAAGGGTCCACGGAAAAAACATGTCCAGTGCTTAAAAAAATCATTGCAATTTTACACCTTATTCATTTCATCTTATTCTGTTAAAAGTAAGGTGGTTTTTCCTTCTGTAATTTGAATTATGTAATATGGATTTAAATGATCTAAGAAAGTTGAAACACTATTTTTTACTTAAACTCTCCCGGATAGCCGTGGATGGTCTACATGCTACAAACTAGGACAAATCAGAGGAAACCCGGACGGATGACAGCCCTATTTAATATTTTTTATGCTAAAACTCGTTAAGAGAAATTATTAAATTAACACTGTACTTAAATAAATAGAGAACAACTATGACTAAGGAGACAAATATTTTTGTGATTTAATAAATAAAGATGCTCTCACTAAAACTCGAACCTATAGTAATTAATGCATGAGTAATGGTATGTAATGAAATGTACGTGCAACAAGGTGTCGCGGGCGCTCAACCTTTTGCAACTATTACTATTTTAGGACCGTTCTTCAAAATTTTCTTTATAGCCAACACAGGTTATTATAGGTCGTAAAGTGCTGGTACTTTACGAAATCGCACTCAAAATGCATGTCTCGTCTTACCTATCGCCGCATAAAAATTTGTAAAAAACCTACCGCGTAAACCACTCAATTTATCGTAAACATTTGGATCTGTGCGTAAAGCAGGCGCCATTACAGAGGAATTATCGAGAGTTCTGAATAAATTACATTTGTAGTGGTGTTAGTAAAAGTACTTAACGTAATGATGATACTTATAATATATGTTTGCAATTCAGTTTACTGCTAGTCGAGAATATTCGTATAAATAATTATATTAATAATAGAATGTCTATGAGGCCGTGAATACACATTGCAACCACATAATTGTAAAATTTCATTCCATCGAAAATAAAACTCTAATAAAGTTAATATAATGATTTAATGCAGTGCTTATAATAAATACCTATACTTAGGCTCACAAGGTACTAATTATTTACTATGCTGGAGTAGAGTAACTAAAATAAATAGCCATTAATCATAGAAGAGGAGAATGTCATACTGCACAATATGTAACTATTTGATATTGTAATGATATGTATTACATTGCCGTGATCTTTCTCTGTATATCAAGTGGATATCCAATATTTTATAAAACAGACAGCCCAAATGTATTATACTGCATGTAACTAACAACTTACAGCACAAAACTGTCACCATGTACATTCGAAGTTCCAATTACAAGGTCCATTGTGGCGCCTTGCCGTCGTAATGAAGTAGTCGGCGGGCGAATCGACTGTCCGATAATACAGTAATTTATGGGCCCATATTTCTCGCTGCGAACCCCGATGGGACCCTTATGACGATCACGAGGCGGAGTGTATCGGGAAAAATTGTTACGAGAAATCTTCTCCAAACATTGGGATACAATTTTCGAGCGACGAGCTTTAGTCGAAAGTCGGGAGGATTCTTTTATAAACCTATGCTAACCTGCCGTGGTGTCAACAACGTTTTTAAAATCGGTTACCGATACTGAAAAATAGCGAAAGTTTATAATAAAGCTATATAAGGATAGATTAAGATGGTTCATAGGGGATCATCCATTAATTACGTCACACCTCAAGGGGGAGGGAGGGGGTCCACAAAATGTGACATATCGTGACAGGGGGGAGGGAAGAGTTTTATGTTTGTGACGTCACAATCCTCACATACATAAATACATGGACATCAAGAATAGAAAATCCAAAATCCTTGGACGGAGGAAGAATAACTAAATTTTTTCTTCGTTAATTTGACAAACCCTTTTATGCAAATCCTAATAAAAAGTTACTTTCAAAGTGGTGTAATTTTTACCTTCTTAAGGTGGTTCGTTTTTCATACTAATATATTTATTCAAATATGGGTAAATGGAGCATAGTTTCACAATGAAATCACTTAAATCGACAATCAATTTTATATTTGTTTGCGGCAAATTATGTTTCTGTAATATAAAGGGTCGAATAATAGCTTAAATTAGTACTTTATTTTAATAAAGATTTGTCAATATGTGGGTGAACGACGACAGTGTCATACACCAATCGTACGTTCGGTGTGTGCGTTGGAAAGCGACGTTGCCAGTTGGCTGAAAATGCTACGTTGCCGCTCTGCCCTAACGCATTTCGCATGTTGCATGTTATTTATTTTTCAACAATATCAAACGCAAGCGTTGCTAATGTTGCCATATAGGCCATATCCCCACGCAAAAGCCGAACGAAAGACCTTTTACTATAGAAAATATACCTATACATACTAGTTACATTTAATGTTTTTATAATAGATGTGCGTACTAAATTATAGTCTCGTGGAACTGAACGTAAAACCTATTTGGCAAGGCAACACTAAATTCAAACGTCACTCTGATTCTAAATCACCGGCAGTACTTTATCGTTTTACCATTTGTTTATAGGTACCTACAAATCCGAATTGACGCTAAATTGCCTACGATTGTTTGAAATATCTCATAGCGTGCAGTGATTTACATGAGGATTTATTATACGTTTGTATATTATGTAGTCACAAACGTCCCGGAAAGGCTATAAAAACCACCGATACTCGGGCCTTAAAAAAACTTGTAAGCGAAGCCTTGGAGAAATTATACCATATTATGGAGAAATCAAAAGGTAAGTTCTGTAGAGGCTGACTTGCTGGATATTTTTCCTCCCGGTATACAAACAGTTTTTTTTATTATATATTTCAACTATTATTATAACAAAAATGTTTCGATGTTTATTGTTTTCGCAACAACTGCTCATCGGATTGGAATAAGGAAACTTGACATGTAGATAAATAGTAATATATATTATATTACAAGAATAATATTTTTTTTTACATAAATACCGGAAACGTTAGTTTCCCGAGGGATGATGTGTTCCAGGCCTTGAACTTTTAAAAACATAACCATTTTGTAGATACTCACTGAACCTGTTTTGAACCCAGGTTCCCTCCCTCCCTAACTTCGCAGTCAAGTTCACCGCCACCTAACTAGACAAAGCTGAAATGTATTTTTTACTCCAGTAATCATCATACACCATTTTGACGATGAGTATTCTGATTTCAGATCCAGGGCCAACTGCAGGTGTCACAATATGTGTAGATGCGTGAGGCTCACTTCCAAGCAACACACACAACGTCAAGCAATCTTCCTATATCCACGTATAAAACCAGAAAAACGTAAAATAGAAATCATAAATAAAAATAATATGATATGATGTAAATAAACCACTGAATTTATAAATTGATGTTTTCTTTATCTATGTATTCCGCACGTGATTAGAATGGGAAGGAATCTAATAATTAAAGTGACTAGAAATATCTAATATAATTATATCTACATATGAAAACTTATCTGACTGAAGTCATCGAATAGATCCCGTCCCAATCTGATTGGACACCTATTAGTTTAGGACATCCAGGCCCGTTTTTTTAGTAGTATAGGCTATTTCAGATTGACCAT
>JALPQI010025756.1:0-18289 GCA_025490895.1 Thaumatotibia leucotreta
CGCGTGGCGAGTTCAAAACTCTGACCAGGATGCTTAGCCAAGTTGCCAATTGCTAGCGCCTAGTAGCGTATCGTAGTTTTCCCTCTCTGTCACTCTTTCATATTAGTGCGATAAAGACAGTTAGCTGCCTTTCGCTTACGATTGACGATTAAACGTTAGCGATTGGCAACTTGTCTAAGCACCCGGAGTTTTCAGGCATTACATAAATAAAACAACATGGGACAATTTTACTCTAATCGACCAAGTTCCACGATATAGTTCTAAGCGATGATATTGTAATGGATGTGGATATGTATACAGATAATAAAATAAAAAATAAAAATAAAAATAAAAAATAAAAAGCCTTTAATAGATCCAAAAACAATCGCAATAAGTAGTAACATTTGAATCATGCAAATAAAAAAACTTAGCATATAATTTGATTTAGGTAGAGTACATATTTGATTTTAAATTATTGATATACGCTAATTTCATGCTTACACTAAACTAGTATTTCATTTGTATTATTATAAAAAGAATTAAGACTTTGCAAAGCAATAAACAAAAATTATGTATTTAAGTGTAATGTGTAATATTATAATTCTACTTGCTATCATACTTAGGGGATGTGTATTATGTTATGTTTATTTGTATTTTAATTTAATTCTAATTTTCATTGATGTGTTCTTGATAATATTCAGATCCGATATTAAGTAGAACTATTAATAAAGTAATATTAATAATTAATAAAAAATAATCATAATAATTAATACAAAATAATCATAATAATTAATAAAAAAAATATCATAATTATTAAAATTGATCCTAATAATAATAAATAATGTGTAATTATTAATTGTTGTTAATATCATCCCAATTTAATTAACGGACCCCCTTAGGGTAAAGGCCTCCTCCAGCTGTAGCCACGTGTCTCTGTCCTGGGCGGCGCGCAGCCAGTCGGCGCCGGCGACGGCGCGGATGTCGTCGGCCCAGCGCTGCAGCGGGCGGCCGGCGCGGCGTCTGCCGCCGCCCGGCCCGCGCCACTCAGTCGCTCTCTTCGTCCATCTCGAGTCGCTATAGCGCGCTACATGTCCGGCCCATCTCCACTTCAGTCTTCTAATATGCTCTATAGCGTCTTTTATTTTTGTTTTTTTCCTTATATTTTCATTTCTTTCTCTATCCTTGAGTTTGATGCCCAGAAGACTCCGTTCCATTGCTCGTTGACAAATGGCAATTTTTTTACTGTTTTTTTCCGTTATTGACCATGTTTGGCAACCATATGTCAGTGTAGGTAATATGCACGAGTTCATGAGCTTTCCCTTTAATGGTATTGGCATTTTAGATTTAAATATATGTTTTAATGACCAGTAGCGTTTCCAGCTCAGTGCAATGCGTCTATCTATTTCTTCCGTATCTGTCTGGTCGAAGGACACGAGTTTTCCCAAATACACATGTATTTATGTAATTAAGTATCTGTATACAGATACAGATACTTAATTACATAGAAGGCATCCATGACTAACAATCAAATATTTGTGATAATGATAAACACATATAAATGCCCTCGGCGGAATTTGAACCCGGAACCTCCACCTTTACAGGCATAGTCACTATAATAAGTACAATACGAAGGTTTACATGATGACTCACGCCAGATTTTCCTATATTTGTATTCTAAAACCATACCAAACTCAACAAAGTGACACCCAACTAAGGTTATCCTGTAGAAAATTTAATGAATGGCCTGAGGAACTACCACGATCTACCAAAGCGATTCCGTTTAGGACCTAATCTGAATCGCAATGTGTTAATTCCATAAATAGAATAACTGTCAAAAACTGACACGCCGAACCTAGACTGAATCTTTTTTAAAAAATCCCCCTGATCAGGGCAGACTAGGTAGTCAATATCTAATAAAAAACTCCTCGTGTCTTTCGCCTTGCGACTTTCGACAAAGCACGTACGTAGTATCCCCATTAGCAATAACATTGGATCGTGCACTGCACTGCACTTTCTGTCACTGCTCTATAGGGACCATGCGCATTGGAAGGTCCTCCATCTTGTAAACTAAGCTTGCTATTTTTTTAAAGAAGTATAACTAAGTAGTAGAAGACAGCAATCCAAACGGGATAGAGCATTTTCCCTGCAACTGACCAGGATTTAAAATACGAATGCGGATACGGATTATAACATATCCGCGGGTAGTTAGGAGCATTTTGGTTTTCAGCATTTAGTTATCATGAGACTGCCAACTGGGTTCAAGTTATTCCTGGCCATATTGCAAACCACAATGTCGTATGAAATTATTCAGATTCAGCTTCGATCCCTTTCTAGTGCTTTAAGTATACCAGTTGTACGTGTTTCAGTTTTGTATCGATTTTGCAACAAGCGTAAGCGTACCTAGGTATTTATACAGGTTTCTACATACAACGCATTTTACATCTTTCTCTCGACTACCCGATGCCTCTGCGGTCAATGAGAATTGCTACAAGTTTGGAGCGAACATAATTCATATGAAACTCCGTCGTTTTGGCGCCCTTCCGAGTCTAGTTTTTGCTACTGAACCGATAACGAAACCATCTTTTTCTGCCAATGACGTGCTATAGTTAATCTGTAAGAAAGGACAATTTATTTCTTTTTTGTATACAGTTATTTTATGGTCTTAAATATTTTATTGTAAATTATTAATATAATTTTAGAGACAATTTTATATTTCAACATTAATTATTCGATATTAGAATTAACTGTGATATTTCATTTTTTATTTTATTTAATCATTTTAACAATGTACCTATCAATTTTTATTGTAAATTATTATACTTAATATTATTTTCAAAATTTTAAATTATTGATTTAATTCTAGTTTTGACATTTAGTATAAATTGTATTGTAAATGAATTAATTTAATTAATTTAGATGTTTACTTTAGTGTTAATTTATATGAGTGTAATACTTACTAACAATAGATTAAGTGCATTGTTACTAACCTATGATCCAGGTTGGTCGAAATAAATACATTATTATTATTATTATTATTTTCCTGCAATATCCTAAGTTCCACTCCAAGACTAAAATACTACGGAAGGTTGGTTGGTAATAAAAGAGCAATTTATATGTATACCTACTTACGCTTACATTTGGGAGAGGGTAAAGATGTTCGTTATTGCTGACTATTTTAATTGTTTGTAGAAATATTTTAAACTTAAAACTGAGAGGATTTTACTATAAACAATGGTTTATACACGGTGTTACGTCAGCATTCCGAAAGATTTTAATGCTGGATTCCTAACCATATTTAGAGTCTTTAATGTTATATAAAATTTCCTAGATTCGGCTTGGTTTCAGAGATAATCAACCTTTTTTCGAAATAAGTTTTTCGACCGAACTCGTCGACGTAACTCGTCATTTAACTTCTTTTGTATTACAATGCTACCACAATGTGTTCTAATATTACCACACCTTTTGCCTGACAATCAAAAAATACGAATAGACTTGACGAAATAACCTTTACCTAAAAATAACAATTGGAATAAATAATTTAAACAAATTTTTGTTATGATAAAAAGTACTGGAAATGTTAAAAAGTATTCAAATCGGCCTAAAAAAAAAAGAAAAAAAATTTTTTTTTGGTGGAATTGACATTAGGTCTCATAATATTTTTTGTTTATTTTGATGTCTAGAATGCATAGTTAAAATCTTTCGCAATGCTCACGTAACACGGTGTATGTACAAAATAAATACTATTTGGAATGAAAAACAGTTAGGCAGCCATAATTTCTGGCATTGGACAATTTGGACATGGACCTTATGTCGCTGCTTCAATTTCAATGTTTACTGTAGAGTTTTTTCTGAACCCCTTCCAAATTAAAATAGAATAATACTCCGATACGTTCATATAACAAATGGAACAATTTTACCTTGAGATTAAATAAAGGAAAACCTTTATATTTTCTAGCAAAGATCACACGTCGTCTTCAATAAGACATCAGAAGCGACGCTCGATTTTACCAATCCATAGCAAAATAATCGGATGAATCCTTTTATATTCCCTCTACAGATCAAGTTTCATTGCTGAACCATGTTAGTTTTATATCAAAATAAGCCCAAAGATCTCATAAATATATATTAAGCCCAGTTTACGATGCTTCCGATCAAAAGAGAATAAGTAGATATTTAATACTTACAGGTATTTATTGATTGGCAGCATAATGTAGTCCTTTCATGTCCGAGGCCATATGTATTTGCTAACTAAAAATAGAAGTTTCATTTATTGTAAAACATAGAAAAACAAGGAATACATAAAATTACTAAACTTACTTAAAATTAGGTTTAGATACATCAAATAATGTACAGTTGCGTAGGAACAAAAAGCAATGAATGGGATAATGTGGAATTTCATACATTTAAAAGATTTTCTACGTGTAACCGTATCTTAGATAAGATAGATAGAGAGAAAGGCTCTATCAACAGATGTTGATAGAGCCTTTCTGTTACAGAAGAAATGTATCCGTGCTGTAAGCAACGCATGGGTGACGGAGAGTTGTCGCCCTCTTTTTAAAAAGTTAAACATTTTGCCATTGCCTTGCATGTACATACGCAAGGCTTGTTTACTAATTAAAGATCGACCAGAAATATTTCAAATGAGATCCGATGTATATGCGGCAAATCGAAGAGCGCAATATCAAAATCTTCTGCACCAGCCTCGGTGCCGTTCCAACATTTATAAAAAAAATGCCTATAATATGTGTATAGTTCTATATAACAGCTTACCTAATCATATTAAATTAATGAAACCTACTGACTTTAAGCGAACTTTAAATAATTATTTATTAGAAAATTGTTTTTATAGTGTAAAAGATTTCATGACATATAATAATCAACAAAGACATTGTAATACCTAATTAATTAGAAATGTAATTATGTAATATTATAAAACTTAAAATGCATACAGCGATGTTAAGGATCTACATTTGCATGTCGTGTGACAACGATAGGATACTGTACTATTTGACTACACAAACACCCTGTAACTAGAAATAAGTATTCTTGCAAATAAACATATGATTATTATTTGTATCTCTCTTTCATCACGGGCCTATAAATCCCGGTCTTTTGATAGGCTTGCGCGGGGATACAGATCCAACACGTAGAGGCCCTTTGGAGAAATTTGCTGTGTTGTACACCTGCTGCAACCCATTCACGAGCACAAAAATACATATCCGTAAACCGGTCCCAGCAGGCGTATAGAGACTATTGAGAAGGAATGGAAAAGACTAATGGGCTATGGTGATGGAGGATGGATGGATCAGAAATGGAACTATAGAAAAGAGGTCCGGACACCTGCCATAACAATGATTTCTCTTTGCTATCGAGGCAGGCGGTGACTCGCCGCCGACTAGATGGGCCCCCGTAAATGCCGCCACAAGAGACAGCCAGGGGCAACACCGGTGTAGGCGGCTCAGGAGTGTAGAGAGGTGTACACCGCTTTCTGCGCAGTGGCTTGACGGCCGCTGCACCAACTCGCGACTTACGCAAATTTACACTTCCACCCCTGGAGCATATAGCTCTGACGACTCCTCTCTGGACGGCCAGTTAAGGCAAGCCAGAGCTGAGAGTCCTACGGGTCCCCTTGGGGTTCCACTCCGACCGACGAAGACACGCCGGAGGCGGGGACCCTGACCGACTCTCGGGAGCACTCGGGTCCGTGGGGTCGTTACTCCCCAACAGCTCGCCACAAGCTGCCCTGCGGCCTTATTATTATTATTATTATAATTAGATTAGGTGTAAAGTACATAGCTGTATGAAAAAATTAAATAAATAATTTACAAATCTTATTGTACCTAGTGTTTAAACCAATCACTTCAAGAACTAAGTTCCCACAGAGACCCAAAATAAGCTTAAAATGGTTTAAATAATGGCTTTTATCTCTTATACCGATACTGATTACAACAACACCCTAAGCACAAATTCACTACTAGTTACCTGATTACAGATCACTAATATAGCAAATATGTTTTGTTAGTCAAATAAGCTGAAGCCACATTGGGTCGTGAAGCAATCTCTTCTCTTCCCGCCTGATGTAATAACCCTGGATATTGAAGATTGAAGATTGACTGCAGCTTGCGGCGAAGCCTTATTATTATACCGCAACTCAATCATAGCACGGTATGCCGGTTGAATTTTCGGAGATAACATATTTTTTCAAGTAAGTACTAAGGGTACCCATGACGATATTTACGGGTAGATTAGTATTCCAATGGCCGGCTGGACTATTTCTCGTATTTAATTCAAATTATTATTGCACAAATGTAATTTGGCGTATTTTAGGTAAAGTATTAATCTAGTTATACATATTACTACCGCTGATATTGCCCTGTGATTTTATTTAGAAATAACACTTTAAGTCCGGAATCAGAATAATGTATTAATAATCTTAATTCATATTATGAATTCATAACGCACGGATTTGCATACAATTTAGCGGTTGACCACACACATTCTGATTTTTTCAGATTGATCTGACAAAGTTGATCTGACATGCGTTATGAATTCAGAATATAAAATTTTCAGAACGCACGTCTTTCCATACAATATCGAGGACCAACACACAAAATTCTGATTTCAGATTATGAATACATTACATAGACAAAACGTCGTTCTGTATGTCTAATTGTCTATGCTTATGTTTTCGCAAGACAACTGTCAAGTGTCAATCGGAAATCTAAATGTTAAATTATGAATTCTTACTCTGATACCGGATGTGTGAGGCAAGAGAACGGAACAAGATTATGAATACTTTGATTCCGGATGTATAAGGCCGGCCTAAGTCTACGGGCTTCACATTTATGCCAAAAGTATAAGATATCGATCCGAGTAATTAAGAAGCACTTTCAGAATTCCGGTAAAAGTAATTCATAACGTAGGTATGTTTGGTTTCGTAAGTATCTAATAAGGAAAAACAACTATTTCCTCACAAAGTCATGTGCAACAGGAAATCATGATTCAAATGTATGGTAAAAACCTATAAATGCTGTAAGTTGATAGTGAACGGTTTATCATTATAGGTTTTTGGATTATTTTAGGAAGTAGAAATTCTTTTCGAATCATTCTTTAATTATGAAACCTATCGGGAACTCTAATGACAGCCGAGCTAAGAGGGGTAGGATTTTAGTTATCTGCCTCCTAGCTACTTGTTACTCGTTACTCACAGTACTCAGAATCTTGTATCTACGCATCTACGCAGTAGTAGAAAACGAATGGAGAGTTCTAAGCTTGCGTCCATGCATAGATGCATACCCCATAGAAATAACTTCCTTCGTAAGAATGTAAACCCTTCACATAACAAGACAAGAGTGAATCGTTCTATGTCTAACACGGGAATGAATTGATGAACACTGCAGTAGTGACCTTTTATACTGTCAGGTCACCAGCCACCTGTTCATAGGTTGGTATCATCTACCTGCAAACCTGCATGGACCAAGCAAAGACCACTCCAAGCAAAACATTGCTTATCGTTTTCTAGATTTAGTAACTCATATCTCCGACACGGCCATACTGACAAGACAAGCGTCCTCGCTTGTATCTGAAACAAACACGTACATCAGTAATCTTTGTCACCACTCGGTTACTCCTGACCAAATTATCTGTCTACGTAAAATCAACTCAACTCAAGGAAAATAATTTTATTCTTTGCCACTGAATTTAGGATCACTTAAAGTCAATTCATTACCACCAATTTAAATGCAAGACCAGACAAGTACCACCTGGCTTTCATAGCCACCTTTTACGTAAAACACATGACGGCAAACTTTCGAAAGCAGGTCTCTCATTCGTGGCCTATTGGTTATCACATAACCACACTACGCGCATCCCCAAGGGATCGCCGAGTCAACCCTATGACTCTACGGTCTCTACAAGACCCGACCTCCGCCAGAGCTTATCGCGCACCGCGTACCCACGGACTACTCAAAGGTAGACACCGACTTCTAACGGGCTACGGCTACGATCAAGCCTCTGGTACGGTCGACCAACCGAACTGAGAACCTCATCCTTCATACCACAACAATCTTCATCTACTTCAATTGGTACTTGCCTTTCTAGCATTTTAATTAACAACAAAATGTTATCTGTATTCAATCATCATGAACTTCAATTTGTTAGACAATTTTGATAGTGCCACCAGCTCAGTTTTAGTTACCAGTAAAATCAAAATTAAGGAACCCAAGTCACGTTTATGTCCATCGTAAACTCACATTGTGACATAGTCACTTCATCCCGTTTAACAACAATAACTTTTTTTTTTGTGGCATTACCAAAATGATAAGTCAAAATGATCTCAATTAATGAATGATTCAAATGAGTCAACCTCACGACTCAAACAAAAACGTAAATTACTCAACCAGGTTACACCATAACCACCAGATTTCATTTTTGTCCATCGGATTGCTAGGATCCAATAACCTATCAGAAGTTAAAACCATCTCAGCCGCGTAAGTGCTACTCCTCGCAAAGAGTATACTGCACATAAAAAGCAGTCCACGTGCATATATTTTACATGCTTCGGAACTTCTGATGCGATTATTAGATCACGCTCAATCCCTCGGACTTGCTCTCGGTCCATTGAAAGCTCACATGAGTGATGATTTGAATTCATTAAATTTAAAAATTATTTAGGTACTCGTTTAATCAACCCAGGGAATTAAAATCAACTTCATTAACATTCGAATAGACTAGTCAGTCTATGTACTTACTACTTTACTAGCCAGTAACAGACATAGTTCAACAATAGTCAAATGAAACACTTCAACAAACCAACAAATGGGTTACAGTACTCTAAAGTTGGTCTACCTCCATCCGGTAACCAAAACCACAGTTGCTTCCATCCAGCAACAACAAAATTGGTCTACCTCCATCCGGTAACCAAACCAAAAACACATCGACCGATTACACCATCAAACCAAACGCATGCCACCCACAATCGTGGCCGCACGGAGACGGAAAAATAGATCCGATTTTACACCTACGATTACGAATGATAAAATGGTGTATGCAGTCTGAGAAAAGGTAACCAAACTGAATGTAAAATGTTTCATTCTGCGATTGCAAACTAAATGACCAATTCCAATAATTATAATCCACAACTTTAATTAAACTAAAGTAGTCAAATTGAAACTATGGACAGCCCGAATAATGAGAAATGACTATCACCACCATCATCATCATGACCACTAACATGATCATCACCATAACTACCATCATGATCATCACCACGATCACCACAATGATCACCATCATGACCACCACCATGACCATCATCATGACCACCATCATGACCATCATCATGACCACCATCATGACCACCATCATGACCACCATCATGACCATCATCATCACCCTTCAGAAATTATTATAACCGATCTCAATGCGTTTAATAAAACTTGTTTATTTTAAACTTGCGTAACTGTAACATTGATGTCTAATTTAGTTTCAATTTTGCATTTCTTCCTCAATTTTTTTTTTCAACTCTATAGAATCGAAAGGGAATAAACCCTCGATGGCTACAACAACATTAGTTTCACCAATTAGCTCAGACCTCAAATAGCCCAACAAAAATGTGAACTGCTCAGCGGATTAACAACGTGTCCACACCACATGCTGCACCACGTGTTCACGGTAGGCAGTAGCGACACCTGCTACGCCACTGGGCATGACATCAACAACTTGCAGGCCGGCAGCTCGTTCTGACTCACCATGTTGAACTGTAATCATCAAATTGTACGATATCATTTTTATCACAAAAACAAAGTAAAGTCAAAGCCGACTGATTTCCTTTTTTTTTCAAGTAGACTAGCAATAAGCAGTTTTGAACAGATGTTGAGATAATTAGAATGCTAGACCTAATCATAACACTAAGTACCCAAAGTTTGAGGTTAGACACTGATCTCATCTTATACTCGACATCAAAATAAGATTGTGCTTCACTTTACTATAATCAAATTAATCTCGCAAATAATAAAACGTATTAAGAACACAAAAACTTAACGTTACAAACAGAAATGTCAACCGTTAGTTCTTTAAACTACTGCTTCTAATTTTTCATCAAAACAATTGGAAAGAAACCTGTCCTTTAATTTCCGTTGCTCCAAAATAACCATAGAGTTGGCGTCTTCAATTCTTAATTTCTTGGACATAGGTATCGCAAGAAATTGCGCTCGTTTCATCGTCACAGCATATTCATCATGGATGAAACTGTAGACTACTATGACAGTGAGCTTGTTGATCTTGAAGTTGAACATCTGTAACGGTAATTTCACACGCATAGAAAACTTTTAACACAAGGCATGGATTGAAAATGTTTATCACTATCACAAATTAATTTTTGGTAGACTCGAAAACAAAACAAAACAAAGGGCTACCTGCCCATATTTTGGTACTACTAGTATTTCACAACTAAGTAAGTAATAAGTATGGGTCATGATATACTTTGAAATCACTAAAATTACTGTTTTTATTTCTTTTTTTTTTCAATAGGGTAGGATACCTACCCACACGTTTTCTTACAACAGTAATCACAAAAAAAGAACAAAGCAGTTTTCTAAATCACGACTCAAATCAAACTTAACTGCAAACATAGTGAACAATCATTACCTTACCAACTGTTGTCGATTTTAAACCTTACCGTTTACATGTGATACAATACCAGTACTCACTGTTACGTGAGCCTTGAGTCTTCATCCCACTTGCTGATATCGGGAACTCTAATGACAGCCGAGCTAAGAGGGGTAGGATTTTAGTTATCTGCCTCCTAGCTACTTGTTACTCGTTACTCACAGTACTCAGAATCTTGTATCTACGCATCTACGCAGTAGTAGAAAACGAATGGAGAGTTCTAAGCTTGCGTCCATGCATAGATGCATACCCCATAGAAATAACTTCCTTCGTAAGAATGTAAACCCTTCACATAACAAGACAAGAGTGAATCGTTCTATGTCTAACACGGGAATGAATTGATGAACACTGCAGTAGTGACCTTTTATACTGTCAGGTCACCAGCCACCTGTTCATAGGTTGGTATCATCTACCTGCAAACCTGCATGGACCAAGCAAAGACCACTCCAAGCAAAACATTGCTTATCGTTTTCTAGATTTAGTAACTCATATCTCCGACAAAACCTAAAACTGTTAGTCGTTTTACCTCTGCCCTGGTATGCAGTCCGACAATCATTTAATAATACATTACTTTCAGGACTCCATTTTTAGGTACACATGTTTCTGGATAAAAACTATTTCTGGCTTTGTTGTCTCATAATGAAGTATTTATTTTTCCTAATACTCGGATTGATATCTTGAATATTTTTGCCTACGACTATAGGCATTTTTTGTAACGTAGTTCGGAGTTTTTTTGTTTTTTATTTGACTGAAAATTATTTACTGAAAGTGATGTTCACCTCCCATTCCTTCGTATAGCTCCGTTCCGACATCTTACGTGATAACTCACAGTCATTACGTAGGTAAGTTGTCGGGATGGTGACCCGGTCTCAGGGGCGTAGCTACTGCCGTATTTGCCGTATCAATTATACGGGGCCCCCGGGCCACGGGGGCCCCCAAAGTGTGTAAGGAAAAAGAATAAAAACTTTCTAATTTATATTACCTCCATATAAGGGCCTCCAAAAAATTTTTATACAGGGCCCCGACAAGGCACGCTACGCCACTGCCCGGTCTTAGACACCACAGTGCTATCATGTTAAAGAGCGTCCTTTACACCGCTCTATGCCTGTCTAGGCTGTCTATTGTCTATACGCATCGTCGTACCCATTCACGTAGCCTGTGGCTTATGCAAATTAGATTTGTTATGTAAATAAACATCTACGTCTAACTATGAACATCTGCTATTGATTTCCAATGTTTGCGCATATTGTATCGGATCCCACCCGTAGTGCGAAGGTATTGAGTACTTATTGTATTGAGACCGGAGCGGGTAAACTATTTGCATTACTGCGGCAATGCCAGTCGTGCTGTTTGTGAAAAACATGGGATTACAGGGTTACGAGCTTACGTTTCGTGGATGTGGAGATTGTGGAGTTCGATAGGTACATATGATTAAGGGCTTTCATATCTCTCTGTTTTCCAGCAGCATTGTGATGAAAAATGGTACGTTGTATTTGTGAAACATTATGTTAGTGTACTATGACTAAGATGACACGCGCAACGCACCTTCGAACTACTAATACTTAGAAATGAACATTCTGTACGGTCTATGTAAAAAATACATTTATACACGAACTTAATATCTGGCACCCTAGTGAAAAGGGGTATAAGTCGAATTTTGGCCAAACTGAGTTAAGTATACCAAAAAATTAAAAAAAAAAAATGGCATCTGTTGGTGTAAAAGGATCTAAGATATCACGTAAATTGACAGAGTTACGGTCGTGTAATATGGTATAACTAACACAAATGACCATGCAGTATCAGGTATAAGTTGAAATAAATTCTTACTAACAAAAAAAGTATATCGTTGTAAAGTTACAAAAGGTATTAGTGTAGCTAAGTTTTACGCGTTTGGATTTTTGTTGTGTCTAACGCTATAACTACTCATATTCTCTTGATGGTCACTCGGATAATGAGGATCCATGTGTATTTAAATCACTTTACACGAACAATAAAAACATTTTTTGAGATACAATGCGACATAAATCCATATTCACGAATAAAATTATGTTGTTACGGATACAAGTCGACTTTAATCACTTTGAATTACAGTTTTTTACATGTGATACAATCCATTTGCGGGAATTATATCCGTTTGTACTAAATTAAAAAGTATTACTTAACATTTAATACCACAAAATTGACGGATATGTACTAAGTTGTACCCTTTTACACTAAGTTTTGTTATATATACACAATGTTTAAAATAGTGTTAATTTTTAAAATTTAATTTACTTAGTGGTTAATGATTTTCTTAAAGTATGATTGTATTTTTTTTTCAAATTCAAGCTGTTAAATTCTGCTGCTTATTTGTTAAAACCTATGTTAGTAATATTAGTTTGTGGTGATAGTTTTAAATGACCTGACGCAAATACCTTTTTTTAAATTGTAGTATCAATTTTACTCAATGATCTGGGTTATTATAGAAAGCGCGCTATAATAGCCTTGTACGAGTATTTGCTGCTGCTTGTATGGCTGTTGCTATATCTATATTACCTACTCCAGAAACATGTGATTAGAACAATTTCAAAACAGCCACCCGGAAACCATGCCTGGCCGCTTTTTACGAATGCTAACATAATGAAAACAATATTATCACAATATTTTTTTTAATTGTCTATTAACGAAATTAATAAAGTTAATGTATAATTAACACAATAATTCAAGTTGATCGTACCTATATTTACCTATACAACTTTTATAAGAATTATAATCGATAGAACATAATAGTGACAGGCTTTTTATACCTACTCGTCGATTAAAGTCTGTTTATTAAGATTCCATTCAGAGTACTGCAATGCAACGTCACTATTTTTATCCGAAACAACTGAAATAACTTCTTTACACACTAGTGCGAGGAGTCGTTTATATCTTGCCTGGTTCAAAACTTCGGAAGGCCATTTGTACTGAAAAAATGAAATTCGTAAATCGTGTCGATTTAAAACACTCCCTTCGGTCGTGCTTTGCTTTATTTATACTTATTTCGAACTTATTTTTTCACAGCTCTATCGTAATGTACATTACGATAGGATATAGAGAATAGTTTTTTTAAATAAAATATCGATTTTCAATAGTATGTTATTTTAGGTGACTCGATAAGATACAAAATAGTCATTCAGGCGTTACGGAACGTACCTACCTAGCTGCGCGCACGACATCCAGGGCATAAAGTTATAATTCGGACAGTAGGACTATTTGTACTATTTAGGTTTTTTGTCGAGTACCGTGTCAGCAAAATAAGGCATGAGAAAAAAATGATTATGACACGATTTTGATAATAATAAATGCTACATTATGGTATTTTTGGGTACTATGAAATTTAAAAACATTTCATTTTATGATGCGTTGTGTTTTGGCTGCTGAAAAGAAGTAATATTTTTTTAATTCCAGGAAATAATTTCTAATAATAAATGGAAAAAAGAAATATTTTTATTGTAATTTATTTCATAGAATTTGGATACAATTGAATAAAGTGATTAATATAAATCTTGTTATTCCCTTTTACACGTTACTAACATTTGTGCACAATGGTATAAGTCAGTTTTTTTGGGATTATATTGTATACGTATATGCTGTGCCATTTAAATTAATTTCGCAAACAAACTTAGCTAAATTTTTTTCGTAAAAGTACATCTCAAAAAGAGTTATTATAAAATAAGTTAAATGTATACCCGTTTTCACGAATGTCCAATATATGTGAAAAGGGGTACTAATTTGGTTATATTTCTAAATAGCATTTATTTCAGCGGGTACAAGTCAATTTTTTTTTAAACTATTGATTTTAGCCATAAACCAATGACGGCATGTGAAAGAGCGCGTTGTATTTACTCAAAGTACATTTAAAGTTATTCTAATTCTTTAGCCATTTCGGCACAGTAATTTTGAATAATTTCGCCAATCGTTTTTTGGCTCTCCTGTAAAGTGGCAAATTTTGATTTATACCCCTTTTCACTAGGGTGCCAGATATGTAGTGATAGGGTTATAATGAATAAGGATATATGCATAAATTTGGCACTTTAAACTCTATAGCTTTGACCTACCTTGACTAGACACTGAAATAATTCCGTTAATTTTAGTTTAATCATTTATACATATTTATATAGCAACGTTTTTAGATCGGGCGCTTCGATATCCAATTCTTATTTTGGCTATTTGTAATCTGTTATCTGAAACTGAGATAGTTTCGTTCACTTTCATTGAAAAATTAATTATATTTCTTTATTAATAAGCCACACCTGCGGACGCTTAACCCTTAATTGCATGACCTTGACAAAGATATATTCAAATTTGAATTCTGACATGTTGTCAATAGAGTCGAGAATACATGATGGCTATTTCCATCACTATGCAATTAAGGGTTAAATAAAACATACAAAAGGTTATTTTTATTAAAGATTTCCGGACGATCGAAGTAAACGACAGTTGCTAACTGAGTTAATAAGAAGTTCATTAAAACTTAGAGCTGATTTTCCAACCCACGGATAAAATATCCGTTACATGGATATAGATACTTATAATTACAAGGTACTTACTTCTCTTTAATGAGAACAAAGAACAGAGCTGTCAGTTATCTGATAGGTTTAGATACTGTTACATCGGGATTGAAAATAAGCGCTTAAGTGGATTAAAGGTAACATTAAGACACGACCGAAGAGAGTGTTTAAAATCGACACGAGTTACGAATTTCCTTTTTGCACGTGTCTCGTACGACGTTTTTTAGTACAGATGGCCCTCCAAAGTTTTGGACCTGATGTAAAATTAACCTCTTCTCACACTAGCGCGTTAAAAAAGCGACATCTGTACCGAAAAAAATGTTTTTTTTTCATAGCGTTGAAAGTGTTAAGTATTTTAGGTAATTTATAAAACTTATGTTTTTTACTGTTTTTTTTTTTTCGGGTTTTAAGGAAATAACCTTTGTCACCTGACACTGACACTCTTTCCATCTATTTCAATTCACTTTTCCATGATATTACGTTCGTCTTTTGTAACTGACAATTTGAGTTAATTAACATAGGTTTAACTATGAAAATTAAAATGGAATTTTTCCGAAAGAATCTGAAAAGAACGAGCCGTTTGTAAAGAATCGTGATTGTTTCAGAAAATTTTCAACGCTATCCGGCACTATGTCCTCATTCCGTGATCCAAATTATTCGATTCAGCTGGTGTATAATCCATCAATACTAGGACAATTGTCCTGTTAGTAATTAAGCGTTAAATTATGCAAGCAGCACATTACATACAACCCGCTGGGCGACTCACTGAGCCAAGACGGTAAACACATCCATCTTCCCGACAATTTGTTCGTTTTGTCTAGCTGTCGTTACGTTGCCAAAATGCTTCGCCGAAGAACCTATCAGTATCACTGAAAGAAGAGAAATTTGGATTTTGCACGTGGTAAGAAATTATTTAAATGGACAAAATTAACGGATTGTTATTTCCAGAAAAATGTTGTTGACTCGACAAAACTCAAAAAGGTGTTAAAATACAACTTGTAGAAACATAAATATATAGTACAATTCAGTCAACTATATTCCTACTCTCAATTCTATACATTATAATTATGTAGTACGAGTAAGTATCTGAGCTACCGAACTGTGCCTGAAAATTCGAGGTATCGCATTTTTCAGAAATAATTAAAATCTATACCGATGTTCACCAACGAAAATACGCAATGGCAATTACCATTGAAAGTCGATTCGAAGCCTAAAATATATAAATATACAGCGTAACTTTAGCTATTGGACAAACCCTGAAGTAGTACCATGTAAGTTTACTACCTTAGAAATGGTCTATCAATAAGCTTTAAAATTAAAATAACAGAAGAAAGATAACCATTTAATACGATTTAAAAAGGTTTCAAACTGTTCTAGCACTTTCATTACCTTAAGAGTTACTGACATTATAAATAAAGGTTGTTCGATTGTAAAAAATCTTTTCGTTCTTAATTTTTTCATAACACACACAATGACTGGTACTGGGTGGTTAGACAAGTTGCCAATCGCTAGCGCTTAATCGTTAATCGTAAGCGAAAGGCAGCTAACTGTCTTTGTCGCACTAATATAGAACAGTAACAGAGAGGGAAAACTACGATACGCTACTAAGCGTTAGCGATTGACAACTTGGCTAAGCATCCAGGGGGCTTATGATGGTTATATCGTTTACCAAATTGTCATTGTCTATCCAATTCTCTACATTATGTCGCCATTCAGTGAAGGTCACAACATGGTTGCGGGCACAGATACAGTAATCGTGCGGACAATTTGACAGTGACAATTTAGCATCAACTATAATTGTGCTTTATTAAAGTTTTAGACGATTTTGGTTCGATTGGGGCCTCGCAGGAGCTTATGATGATCGCATATTTACCGTTGACAACTAAAACAAATTGTATTTTTGTTAAAAATTTAACTTTTAGTACCATAATTTTGAAATTGGCGGTGTTTACTTTGAGTGACAGATCTCATCGATACTCGTGAATTCTTGACCGGATAATCTGACGTCTAATATAATTTTTATCACACCATCAAATGGATCAAATTTCAAGTTAACTTGACAATTTTGTCGGGCTGCTTGAAGTTGCCGATAAGCAGTATCGTGGGTGTTTTTTTTTAAATAATAATTATGTTCATTAATTTTTAGTGAGAATACTAATAATTACACGTCGATTCAAAAGCTAGTACGTTCTATGTAGTAAGACTAGTGTATCTGTGTAGTAATCTTTCGTAAGCACACTCAACAAGCGATGGAACGGGCAATGCTTGGGAGTTTCTCCATGAGATCTAATTATGAATGAAGATATCCGTGAAACTAAAGTCACCGACGTAGCTCAGAAAATATCAGAGTGCAAGTGGACTGGACAAAATGCCCGAAGAACTGATGGCCACTCACTGGAGCAAGCGAATATTTGAGCCATGGCTTGGCCTGTAATATATCCTGCCTTATTATCCTGACGGATAATCACTCATACTTTATGGTAAAACTATAATAGGTAGTTATTCGTTTACCTTCACCATTTATTATTTTTGTCAACCTCCGTAGCCTAAGTGCCTAGAAAGCTGGAAGTTTAAGCTAGAATCCCTGCGAGAAGATTTTTCTGTTTGTTTATCACAAGTATTTGTTTATTGGTTGGTTGTTTTACATACATCTGTTGCCTGTGAGCTTTTACTATTAAGTACCTACTACTTACTAGGTACTACAGGTTCTTCAACCTAAATTAATTTCCAAACAAATCGGCTAGGCCATCTACTCTGCGTCCTAAAACCTCACTGGCAATGGTTATGGGTTATGCATTTCTTTTTTGGCCACCCTGTGTATTGTTGCTTACTATCCACAATACAACTTAACTCAAGACAGGAACCAGAAGGTAGTGGAAATGATGCCAGTTGTTTATCAGTGGTAAATAAATTCGCTAAATAATATATTCTAATGAAGGTAAATAATACTCAATATTGATACAGATTATTAACTAGTTATTTTAATATTCTAGCTGACGACAAGGAAACAAAATAATCCAGAAATATTACCTCAATGCCACGAGTGATGAAATAAAATGAATATGAAAACACTGCTGACAGAAAAAGTAGAAGTGATAAGACAATGCTAC
>JALPQI010025757.1:0-14229 GCA_025490895.1 Thaumatotibia leucotreta
GAAGGCGCAGCATGGTTAGGCCCCCACAAGGTGGACTCATGACCTCGGTGAAGGTCGCTGGATGCGGGTGGCACAGGGTCAGTCCTTGTGGCAATCTTTGGGGGAGGCCTATATTCACCAGTGAACGTCTTTCGGCTGATATGATGATGATGATGATGATAATGAAATCCGTATGTTTCTACCAAAAATCTAAAGCAGTACTTCAAAATCTACATATCGCTAAACCTAGCGGTTGTGGCAGGCAGTAACACTGGAGAATCAGATTTGAGGAGTTGGACATTAGTATTGAATTCGCATATTTCTACTTAATATCTAAAGAACTTCTTTAAAATCAAGATATCGATAAAAGATAATAACCTTTCGGTTATTGTGGGCAGTACTGCAGCATCAGGAGTGAGGAGTTGGAAGTCAAGATCAGGCTGTTAGTATTTGATTAAGCTGAACAGGCTATACTTTCATTTTCACGTGTCTAACACTCTCTGTTAAGGTAAGCAGTACGTCTGCAGCATCAGGCTTTGAGGATACAAGGATACAAATATTATCATATTGCATTGTCATGGGGACTTGATAAGAGTTCCAAATTTTATTGATTTCGGTGCAGCAGAAGTGGTCGAAAAATCGATCACAAGATTTGAAGCATCGACGACAGTTGATACGCGGTGAAGTTAATAAAAACCGTTTAAAAACACTGCTGCCATTTTTAAATCTCATTGCTAGTGATGTCCTGTATTTATAATCGTTTAGGTACAGTATAAAAAAATTGTCTCAAAAGTCAGAAGAGAAGAAAAAAGTGAAGAGACAAAAGTAATATATATTTTTAAATTGTATTATGTCAAACATCGTGGGTAGGGTAGGTACCTAAGGTTAATTTATTAATTAAATAACTGTCGTCAACAGTTTTACCTTGCTTGTGTACCGAAGAACTGTTACGATAAAATGTTGGTGCCAACCTGCCATCACGTTTCTGGTTATAAGTAAGCCTATTGGCACCTCCGCCAAGCGGGAGAACAATGAAAAATAATTATATTGCGAGATCAAAGCATGTAATACTTTTGATGTGTGGGATTTCAGTGATTTCACTTCTAACAATACTTAAGGAAAAATAAACAAATTCGATAAGCTTTAGGATTACAGAAAGAAATGATGGAATTATTCCTTGGCGTAGGCGTGATTTGTCATAAACTAGCGGGCTTGTGAGCTGATAGAGTCCGAACCAAACGGACTGTATACGTAACAATGTACCTACGCACATCTGTCACACAGTTGAGGTGGACAGACATACATGAGACTTTATTATTATATTCATGATACTAAGTACTTATATACTATTTTTCCAAGCATAAATGGTAACCTAGGTACTCTTTGCGCTTGGCAATCTGGTTAGGTAACTGGAGCTGTATAGCATTTTTTTTATAATTTCCAAAAATCTAATCGTGACAAAACTGCTTTTGGCTTTTTTAGGGTTCCGTAGCCAAAATGGATACCTAAGGATGTTCGAATTTCCTGACATTAAACTTTTTATTAATTTTCTGTGGTAACACATTAGTGCGATTTGAAATTAGGGGATACCTTTATATACCGTTGATCTCTATTATCATCCATAAGAAAACATCGGAAGCAATACAATTTGTGAAAACAATTACAATCAGTTCTACAAGAACTGGGCTTTGTTAGCCAATAAGAATCTAAGCCCATTTCTGCTTCATCGTTAAGTAAGGCTATATTGAAAGTAGTGTAAAAACCATACAGAATAAACATTTTAAAATCGTAAAATTACCCGACACATAATTTTCAAATGGCATATAATCCTAAAATACAGATGTTAACCAAATAAATTATACCTAAAAAAATACTAAAGAGTTACATTTTCAGAAAATAACTGTTTCTATACACCGAGTGATCTCTAAGTGGCTCAGTCCAGAAACTTTCAGCATGTCCCTCGTACACTTTGATTTTGTACATTCAGACTAAACGAGCATTCGCTATTCTAACCCCTACTCTACGAAATTCGATCGTTATAGTATGGTCAAACTTTACATTAAACTCGCAAAGTATGCAGTATAGCTGCATTTTTGGTATGTTGTTTAGACGCCATAGAGCACTATAAAACCACATTTTGCAAGCAAAAAAAAGTTGTGCTATTTACGTAGTACGTGAAAAACTGACAATGACCGACAGACGGACATGACGAATCTATAAGTGTTCCGTTTTTGCCATTTTGGCTACAGAACCCTAATAACAATGTTCGTTAATGTGTAGATACTTAGTAAAAATCGCCAAAGTTACAAACTGGGCAATAAGGCAAGTGCACTAACGACGATGTTATAGGGATTTTTTCTTCCTTTGGAGATGCTCGTGATGTTTTATAATTTATTAGGCGGGCTCAAAAAATAATCTCTTAGTTTAGGATATGATTTTCTTTAGGATATGACTACCTATATTGTATTAAGGAATATTATGAGCAATAATTAAGTCTTTAAGTAGTATTCAGTCATAATTTTTAAAATCGTATGTACATACCTTTATAAATATTGGATTTAGTGTCCTTGATAACTTTTTAGGGACAGAATAAAATCTTAATCGTTTTTGAGTTAGGCTTTTTTGCCTAATTATTATGAGACAATGTCAATCGCGTAAGCATTAGTAGATTAACATTCGTGCGCTTAGTGTTTGTTTAGTTCTGTGTGAGGAGTTTAGTAGGGCGTAACGTTTATAAGTAGCGAAGGACCAAGCGGTCAACAGTGCTGACGCGACACTTTTGAAGTGCCAGTCTGTGGGTGGGCTCGCTGGGAAACTGTAAACAGCTATTTAACGGTAATTTTATTAACTTGATTTTCTCCGATCACGCAGATTTCTATTCATGTGTGATAGATAATTATCTTTTCCCCCCACTAGCTCGTAAAGTGCTCGTTTATCCTTTAATACGAACGTGTAAAAACGCATATTATTCACTTGTGTGGCAAAGTAATGATCTTGGTTTTGGAATAACAAAACGTAAAATGCACATGGAAATTGTTCCATATTAATGATAATTAAATAATTTGTTTGAGAATTTAGTGTAAAATACAAACCTTTATATAATATGATGATTTTAACATATAAATCCTAAAATTCCATAAGTAACAATTGTTTTAGTGAATGATGATAAGATGACTAGATGCAATCACAAAACGCAGAAAATGTCAACGTCAACATTGTCAAAGAATATTATAGGTTATAATCTTTATTTACCGACTCGAACACGCATAAAAATATTAAACTAAACAACTTTCAGGGTGTTCTGTTATAATGTAAAAATAATGAATGAGAATGATTTAATAATGCATTCGCGTTGGTGTGCAACTACAGGAATGTGTTAAAATCGTGCTGCGTTTACTTTTTCGTGGTAAGTTTACTGCGACAAAATCTTGCATTGAATACATGATGTATTTGGAAAATTATTATCACTAACCCGATGATGATTGTAATGTGAACAAATAATTACCTTTTTCGAGTTTCCTCGCTATAGTGAGGGGAAAAGTTTTGTGTTACACACGGGTGCAAATGTATTTTACTTCTCGTATGTTAAAACACTCGCTGCTCAGGATTCTATTTTAGAACCACTCGCTTCGCTCGTGGTTCAACTATAGAATCCTTTCGCTTGCTCGTGTTTCAATTTCATACTCGCGGGTAAAATACAACTTTGCACCCTTGTATAACAAATAACTATTGTCCTTTCTGTTTGGCCTTACGGTTGACTGGTAGAATGCCTCAAGGCAATAAGTCCGCCACTTGTAGGTATATTTTGATGCGCAATAAAGTCTTACATAAATAAATGTTCTTATTTAAACAGTTTGCCTTTCCCGTTTTTAGCGTAGGTAACCGTAAGGTGAAGGCACTGAAAATTTATTAACATCGTTACGCAGTACACACACACTAACTATGAAACGATTATTTGTAATCGGTGATGTGTTCAATTAACTAACACACGCGCTTAAAACATTAAATTTATGATTAGGTATATAAATTCGTAGCATATCGAGTCATAGGTAATTTGCTTGCAAAGTATTAACGACGTTGACATTGTCTTTATGTAGAAGTTAGGTACTAAGTGTACTAACTTTACGGACTTAAAGTTATGTATAAAAGTACATACTATATTTAAATATTTATTGAAATACTTTATAAACATTGAATAGTGTTATTGATTTTGTGTTAAACCCAAAAACTTTTCATAGTACTTAACTACAAATAAACTCAATTACAATGTGTACCAAATCTAAACCACACCCTACGTGCAAACAGGCAGACAGATTTGACTCGAATATTTGAAAGGCTTCCTCGTGCTAAATACCATGCCTCTTAGTAAATTCTGAATAGTCTGTTTGCGCTTAAACTCTTCGTAGTTTCGTCCAAGTGTTCTCGATGATAGAATTTGTGATGTTGAAAGTGAGTAGGGGATATTTGTGGCTACCGGTGTTGGCGTGTATGCGGACCACTCCACGCGCCACCCAGGCGGAGGCTATGTTTGCCCACCTTTATTCGTCTTACACGATCACTGCCAAATTAGAAACCGTCTCGAAATTGTGACCAAGCCTACGGGCCATGAGCTCTTAGAACGACGTTCTGGTTTCACGGCTGTTTTGCTCATATTCTTGCCTCGCTCGGTATGCAAGCTTTTGCAAGCAACATCGGCTTTTTTCTGAAACTTATGGACTGGAGAACCATCTGTAATACCTAATCGAATACTTAACTTCAAATCTGTTTGTACGTTTTCCTAAGTTTAATTTTACGAGGTTCTGTAGCCAACAAAGATTTAAATTAAATAATTTGGATGAGAAATCACAGTAAGTGTTAGATTTTTGTCGAAGCTTAACTTAGCTTATCTGTGTAAAGCTTTGTGTCTCCATACCATAGTAGTTTCCTTTCGGTAACTCGAACAAGCGTTAGTAACTTGTTAATTTTGCTTCTTAAAATGAGTAATTAAAGATCTATTTTCTTTTGAAGACAAGTTTCAAACAAAATAATTAAATACTAAGGTACGTATTAACCTGAATCTGCTCAAAGTATTTTAGGAGAATTGAGTGAATCAAAAATTCTCGATATTCACAAAAAGCATAGTTTTATTTCATTTGGCTCTTCTGAAGATAAGTAATTTAAATTAAAATAAATAAATAATGTTAAAATATACTTTGGTAATTGTAGCTATTATAAATAAATTTTGGTTACTGTGAATGTAACTTTGGTAGGAAGAGCGGGATCTGCTGCTACAAGTAAATCTTTTACTTACTTGGAGATTATAACAATAACTTGTAATCATAATATTGTAACCAATAAATGCTTTTTCATTTTCATTTGTGTGAAAATTAAATACCTTTCTCAAAAAAACAGGGACGGGACGCATCAGAATGGTACTGTATTCAATTTTAAGTCACCTACTTGCCACATTTTATAACTACAGTTATAAAATTCAGAAGGTAGATAGACTTAAAATTTAATACAGTACCATTCCAACAGATACCTGCGTCTCTCAAACAAGTTGAGTGCAATATCGTTACGTAGTCAACGCTATAATGAGTTGAACAGAATGAAACTAATCAAAATGCGCTTGTAAGGCTTTCCGAGGAATAAGTAATGGACGATACGTTAACTCGCTAAGTGTAAACTTTTTATTAAGGAAGCCCTAGCAAGTCCCGCGGAGTTTACGATTGTCGGTGTGGGCGGAGAGCGCTCGGAGGCTGCGAGTAAATTAATATAAGTTAATTAAATCTGATTTATTTATGCTGCCCGAGACGAGGGTAAAAGTACAACAACGCGCTTAATGAGGGTCACTTTTACGGCTTTTCACGGATAACGGCGTTTTTTCCGATTTGCGCAACTTTTACTCTTTAATATTAAAGGCAACTAACTTTCTGAACTTATTTTTCTAAGCTTTTCATATACATACCTACATATATAAAATCATGCCAAGTTGTTATTTTTTTGAAGATTACTGATTTTCGTACATTTTGAAGTAATACTAAAGTAGTATTGCAAGTATTATTGAATTACACAATTTAAAGTACAATTGACTATAATATTAACCCAGTATATACTATATAGGTAGGTAACAGACAAAAATTATGAACTTGATGAAATGAATACTTGTAAAACGAGCTCATCAATTGCATTAAGTAGGTATCAGTTTTTGAACGGATTTTAATTTAATTAGTATTAATTGGGTCGATTAACCCAATACCTATCGCAGATAAAATGGGTACGGTCGCCTAAATAAAAATGGTGACATCTGTATTCAAATTCAAACCTTCCCTAAGAAATACGTTATGAAGTGTATATTTATACTTGTAGACGTGACTGTACCAAAATTGAATAGTAGGACAGATCTCGCTTAGATGAATAAACTGACGGTTTTCTTTTAACTGCCCTATGCTCTTTAAAATGACCAAATTCTACATCTATATTTTATTTATTATTACGACGATCTCGGAATTTGCTTTGAAGATTTTGATGGAGATAGCTGTGATAAGCTATACAGGTTGTTAATTTCGTAACAAAATTTTTTTTTCGTTTACATACACAAAAATTGAAATGGCAAGTGTGAGAGATCCTTAAGAATAAAATCTCAGGTGACTGACGGCACATGCTAAAATAAGTAACATTAGAATGTAATAAAGGTTACAATACACATGTTCATTCATTAAATTTATTTTTCTCAAACTTGTTACGGAATGTTGATGTTACTTACTTTAAATTAAACCCGGAAATACTATGTTTCCGGTGTCATATGCTAAGATGATATGTAAAGAGATTTCATGTATTTATTTCACACCTAGGACTGCAAACAGACTGTCTTTTGTTTTGAAACGTCAAATTGTGACACAAGGTCTTGACATTCAGCCACCGAAAAAAAAAACCTTAGAACTGATGTTTATACCACCAGGTAAAAGAATACCTCAAACAGGTTTAAAAAAAAGTTAGGCGCGAATATTTTTTTTTAAATGTTTTATGCTGTACTATTGTTAAATTTACAATTGAAACAGTATGGTTCGGCGAAATCAGTTTGAGAAAAGCACTATACAAATCTCGGCGAGAAACAGGGTTACAGGCCACGTATCCCTATCTGGCCTCAGTTCCTTCGGCCAGATATATCTACTTGGCCTGTAACCCTTCGTTTCCCGTCCTCTATAGTAATGTACTATTTCTCAAACGTGCAATGAAATGTTGGCATTACGTACGTCAAATTAAACCAGGAAGTACCATCTCGCTGGTTCGATGACTGAACTTGATATGTAAAGACATTTCATAACTACTTTGCAGTCTTAGAACTGCAAGGTACCGGAAAGAACCTGCTTTAAAAAGTTAAATACCGGAAGTAACTTATAAAGTGACAGAATATCTTGGCATTTCACCTTAAAAGAAGCAACTAATGTCAATGTCACCGGGTAATAGTTATTTGTTATACAAGGGTGCAAAGTTGTATTTTACCCGCGAGTATGAAATTTAAACACGAGCAAGCGAAAGGATTCTATAGTTGAACCACGAGCGAAGCGAGTGGTTCTAAAATAGAATCCTGAGCGCAGCGAGTGTTTTAACATACGAGAAGTAATAGTACATTACTATAGAGGACGGGAAACGAAGGGTTACAGGCCAAGTAGATATATCTGGCCGAAGGAACTGAGGCCAGATAGGGATACGCGGCCTGTAACCCTGTTTCTCGCCGAGATTTGTATAGTGCTTTTCTCAAACTTGCCATGAAATAAAACGAACTGATTTCGCCGAACCATACTATTTAATTTGTAAGTAAACCAATAGTACAGTATCGTAAAACATTAAAAAAAAACATTCGCGCCTAACTTTTTTTTAAATCTGTTTGAGGTATCCTTTTACCTGGTGGTATAGACATTAGTTCTTAGGTTATTTTTTTTTCTGTGGCTGAATGTCAAGACCTAGTGTCACAATTTGATGTTTCAAAACAAAAGACAGTTTGTTTGCAGTCCTAGGTGTGAAATAAATACATGAAATCTCTTTACATATCATCTTAGTATATGACACCGGATACATAGTATTTCCGGGTTTCATTTAAAGTAAGTAACATCAACATTCCGTAGCAAGTTTGAGAAAAATACATTTGCACCCGTGTGTAACACAAAACTTTTCCCCTCACTATAGCGAGGAAACTCAAAAAAGGTAATTATTTGTTCACATTACAATCATCATCGGGTTAGTGATAATAATTTTCCAAATACATCATGTATTTAATGCAAGATTTTGTCGCAGTAAACTTACCACGAAAAAGTAAACGCAGCACGATTTTAACACATTCCTGTAGTTGCACACCAACGCCAATGCATTATTAAATCATTCTCATTCATTATTTTTACAAAATTATAACAGAACACCCTGAAAGTTGTTTAGTTTACTATTTTTATGCGTGTTCGAGTCGGTAAATAAAGATTATAACCTATAATATTCTTTGACAATGTTGACGTTGACATTTTCTGCGTTTTGTGATTGCATCTAGTCATCTTATCATCATTCACTAAAACAATTGTTACTTATGGAATTTTAGGATTTATATGTTAAAATCATATTATATACCTAAAGGTTTGTATTTTACACTAAATTCTCAAACAAATTATTTAATTATCATTAATATGGAACAATTTCCATGAGCATTTTACGTTTTGTTATTCCAAAACCAAGGTCATTACTTTGCCACACAAGTGAATAATATGCGTTTTTACACGTTCGTATTAAAGGATAAACGAGTACTTTACGAGCTAGTGAGGGGAAAAATATTATCTCAAATAGTTTAAAAAACAATTTGACGTATAAGTTCTTTTTTTTATTATTTTGTAGTTTCGTTTCGTTCTTTGACTTACTTATTTGTTTG
This sequence comes from Thaumatotibia leucotreta, assembly GCA_025490895.1. Classification (NCBI taxonomy): domain Eukaryota; kingdom Metazoa; phylum Arthropoda; class Insecta; order Lepidoptera; family Tortricidae; genus Thaumatotibia; species Thaumatotibia leucotreta. The sequence goes on from JALPQI010025757.1 coordinate 8,873, forward strand.
TGTACTGTGTAAACCACTTTCGATTTTTTATTTTATTGCAAGTTTGAGAAAAGCACTAGGTATATACAAATCTCGGCGAGAAACAAGGTTACAGGTCGCGTATCTCTATCTGGCCGAAGGAACTGAGAATATCTATTTGGCCTGTAACCTTTCGTTTCCCGTCCTCTATAGTAATGTACTATTTTTTAAAAACTCAATAACAGTAAGAGTTAAGACACTAGTTTCTTAGAGAAATTAATTATTTTGTACCTGAATAAGCTTATATTGATTTAAATGTTTACGATTATCACTCATATTTTAAAGACAAACGGCGACCACGGGTGTAACGTCATGTCCGAAACGTCAGGATATAATTAAACGTAAGTTTACGCAAAATAAGCTTCCCTTCAATTTAGCAGAAATCAATAAAAAACGCACATTTTCGAGATAACGAGCTAAGATTGGTTGCCCAGGACCTACGCATATTTACGCCGAGCATTCGTACGCGAAATAAAACTCTTGAGGCAGTATAAAAACAATGAAATGTGTTGTGTTTTGGCTGGGTAAAGCGTAAAAGCGCGTGTTTGCACTTTTGCAGCAGCACCGTATACGAGCGGGCGCTGCCCCTGCTATTTGCGCAGTACCAATTGGAAACTGCATTATTAAACCGCTTTTGTTTAGGCACCGCAACACTTGCCCGAAATCGAGTTACTGCTGACGCCCTTGTTTTTTTTCTGAATACTATAATTATGTAAGTATGTTTGTTTTTTTCTGAGTGGGCAAGTGGAACGTGTTTTACTGCACAGCAGTAAGATATTGCCTTTATGAAAACACGTTTTATACTTTAAGGGAAACATCGTGAGGAAACCTGCATACACCTGCGAAGAAATTCAAGGGTGTATGTGAAGTCCTCAATAAATACTGGGCCAGCGTTAGGACTACGCAAAATAGGCACATTTGATGTCGAGTTGCGGAAAAATGGCTAGAATACATTACAATACAATTGGTAGTGTAAGTAGTGACATATCAAGCTGGAGGTTCCGGGTTCGAATCCCGGCGAGGGCATTATGTAGATATTTATTTATTATCACAAATATATTTATCTCTAAGTTGTGGTTGTCTATGTATTAAATATCTATAATATAGATATTACTTACATACATCTTATGTAGGTATCTATATTATATTATCTGATCTATAGTATTATAGTGGAAAAAAATTAAGATGGTACCTATACTAATATTTGAATATAATGTTTAGCCCGGTACATTTTCTATAACAAGAAACAATTGTACCTACCTGTTCTATCTAAGTAGTCGCATAATTTAGCGACCCGCGGGGTTCTTCATATATATCTAAGAAAATTGAATTCGTACTTCCAGTTAAGAATGGCAACTGAGTAAACTAAAAAGACAGCGGAGGGTTAGAATCCTATTGTATGGCGTTCAACTCTTTACACAAATTAATTATTAACGAGACATGTAATCTTGGCTTCCCTGCCCGGGGCCACGGGACCGCTTCTCGAATAGGTACATCTTTCACATTTGTATATTTTCATTCCAAGATTTTCATGTGATTGGTTTGAATATGTATGAATAAGAGGTATGGGTAGTAGTAGCTCGTGTATGGTGACGTCTTAAAATATGTATGTATTTCAGAGCGTATCTCAGAAATAAAGAATCAAAATAGTTAACATGTTTTTGGTGCCGAGCGTACTAACTACATAATATTCCTGTTGGGAGTAGAACTTGTAAACATATTCTACCTAAGATATGAAATAGAATACTAGACCATATTATTAACCTATCATCATCATCACCATTAGCCCCTCTCTGAGTCCACTGCTGCTACCTATGAGTATAGACGCATTACGAGGTAAATGCCCGTAACTTATACCCATCTAAAAATATTCAAGAAGCGCTTTATAGAAAATATATAGATTTTGAATGAATTAAATTGTGTAATAAAATAACGTCAATTAATGTAAGTTGATACTCGTACGTGTCTGTTATTTATAGAAACAGCGAATTTTCTACGCGTACTAAAACCATAGTCAGGTTTAGGCGAGAAGTACAGAAAATGTCAACGCATGTATTAAATTATTCTCTCATCTTTTATTTTGTACAATAAATAAAAAAAATGTGTATGTGGTGGGTGAGCTCGAGCCTGCGTTTTTTACTAAATATGCAATGCTCACAAAAGTATTTATCGCTTTCAAGCACTGACAAAGTAGTTGCTAGTTGTGGCTCATTAAGTTTTTTTGGTAGTGGTTCCTCCGCGACAAAATGGGAAAAAATTGAGCGTAAAAAATATTTTTTCATCGAAATTCAAGGATAAGAATGTCTTTGAAAATGTGCATTGGGCACCCCATTTTGTACTCCTTAGTCCTGAATTCATTTGGTTACTCTCGCTTACATGGTTTAGCTCATAAGTATAGTTTAGGCATTACCATGATTGTTTTGACATTTTCGTGAATAAGTAATGCATTGCCTCAAATTACTACCAAATCTCTCAGTTCTTAGGTTAGCCTGCTACACCCTTTTTTTGTATGAGCCAACAGCCAGGAGAAATTATAGAAATCCATGATTCCACCTACACTTGGCTGCAATCACAGTTCATTTAATTGGACGAGTATAAGTGGAACGTTAGGTATCTACAGAAAGTAAATTATGTAAACGTTAACTTTTCTTAATTCGGCCAGCTCATGGTATGTAAGGACAAAACAGGCAGTAGCTATTTCTACGTGCTTGTGTTGTCGTATTGTACAGGGGGGTACGGGAGATCGGCCCAACACTCACGCGCGGTTGCATCGGAGTAATTGGGAGAGTCAGCAGAGTTTATGGGTTGCAGGTACAAAGAGGGCGATAAAAAAGGTGATAGCGTGAAAGGGAATATTCTGGTGGTACTTATAACAAAAATATATAATGTCAGCGTGTTGACCCATAAACGTACATTTCTTTCATTCTTTCCTAAAAAAATAGGTAAATTACTTATTGAATTAAATACGGATCATCAAATATCGATGAATATAAAATAACAAATTTTCACAAAGGCTACTCGTATGACATACATTACGCACTCATGATTCATATTTTCGTGTTCATAAAATGAATTCGTGAATTACGCTACGAGCGTGGCTACGACGGGCTACGAGCGTAGAGACGCTACGAGCTCATTAACTCGTAGTTAGTTTGTATACATTTCAAAACCGTAATAAATTAAAATGGTATTTAGTAATCATGTGATAAGGTTCTTTATTTAGGCTACTGAACCTTAAACCTTTAACTTTCTATCTTTAATTTAAAATATCCAAATAACTACGTAGTTGTAATTTTAATTAGTATCAGTAACAAGAAGGCAGGCTTAAAGAATCTGTGTACCTTTGTTATAAATGCTTTTCTAACATATTGTATGTAGTGTAGTATTACTAAAATAATCTAAGTATCTAAATATAACTAGCTAGGTACATATGTATTGGTAAAAGTAATAAGTCTAAAAAAAATGGGCTCGCCGGAAGATCTGCGTTGGCTTTCGGGTCGACATTATGCTGAGGCGAGCCCATTTCGTGGTATAATATTAAGTTCTGAATTTCTCTGTTTTGTCTTGTCCTGTCATGCTTGTTATATTTGCCACGAATAAATTATTTGTATTGTATGTATCTAATAACAAAATATTTGAATGCGTAACAGTAATTCCTTGAACTCTCAGTAATTTCCTCCAGTCTCAAAGAAATCGTGCCTCAAAGTCAAATGATAAAGTACATCCACCGACAGACACAGGCGGTGAGAAAAAGTGGGCGTGGCCCCGCCCCGCCCGCCGTGTCACCCTGTCTCCCGGAAATTTATCTCGTAAGGTAGCTATAAAACAGATATGCTCGCAATGTGTTACTAAGTAATAAAGCGGCGCCATTTTGTCTCCTGCCTCCATGACAAACGAGTAATAACGACTTTATGAGCGCGGAAAAGCGAGCGCCGTGATCAAAGAACCCCGTTACGCTTGTTACTCCTATTTGATTGTGAAACTAGACGTGGATAATACAATTATTCTGTAGACAAAAATGCTGATATTGAGAACGCAAACAAAATGTGTTATTATTTAATCAAGTAAAGGCTAACAGGGCTGTAATAACACATTAATTTGTTTCATGAGCGCCTGTGGGTTTTGGTCGATCATGTCGTAATAAGGTGCTACGAAAAATTAAGCAGGCTATCTGATTCCTATTATTTTTTTGCATTGCCGTAGTCGTTATGATTTTATCATTGTCTTGTGATTCATTTTTAGCAGTACCAATGAATAATGTGAGTAGGTAATGTGGACAAAGTGGTTTAACTTTTTTTAAGTCACCTATAATGAAACCAGTTTTACCTGATGCCTGATTGAACCATTTATATACAGTTTAAAAACACACTATGTAATCCCTTGTCTAACAACAACAGAATATAAATAATGATATAACAATGCAAACTAAATGTTGGGGATACCTCGTTATAGGATAAGGCATCCAGTCAGAAAATCCCCCTACTTTTTGAGTATAACATCCTTAAGTGCTATGTATTCAGTACAATATGAACTGATATGTATATTGTTCCATTAAACTTTAATGTTTCAAATTGTTTAAGAAATGCTATGCCTTTCTATGGGGTAATGTCAACAGCACGTAGAGCCGGTATTACCGTTAAGTCGGATACAGACTAGAAAGTTGTAGTTGCGTACGAAGGTCGCCACATTTGGTTTAGAGTCCGGTAACGTTTTTTTACGAATTTGCTCATCTTTGCAAAGATGAGCAAATTCGTTTTAAAAACGTTTTATCACAAAGCTTTGTGATAAATAAATATCTTGGGACATCTTACACAAATCTACTTAGTCACACAGTAAGCTCAATTAAGGCTTGTGATGTGGGTACTAAGCGACGATAGGTATATATCTTAGATATATACATCATCATCATCATCATCATCATCAGCCTATGATAGTCCACTGCTGGACGTAGGCCTCTCCTATTAACTATGCGTATAGACGCATGAGGAGGTAAATGCCCATAATCGCCACGCTGGGCAAGCGGATTGGCGATCGCAGTAATGTGTCCACTATGATGACGCTGCTGCCCATCAACAATCTTTTATTAAATAATGGTAAGTGACACTTCAATCCCTTAGTACGACACCCGCAGGAGGAGTTGGGGTTGTGACAAATGTATTCTTACTGCCGTCACCACACGGCTATTTCTTACTGCCGTCACCACACGGCTACATATAGATACTTATACACGGTGCCTCGCGAGGAACCCACATAATTTTAATGCTGAATTCCTGAGCATATTTAGAGTATTTAATGTTATATAAAATTTCCTGGATTCAGCTTGGTTGCAAAGATAATTG
>JALPQI010025759.1:0-16908 GCA_025490895.1 Thaumatotibia leucotreta
AAGCTTATACCCTGATAATATGTATTATAATACTTTTTTTTCTTGATTGATTTGTCGACTCGTTCCTTTAAAGATAAAGATAAAGATAAAGAATTTTTATTTGCAAGAATACTTATTACTAGTACAGATGGTAGTATAGGTGGTAGGAGAAGTATTCAGTCGTCAACATGACGGCATGCAAATGATTCTTAAAACTACATTAAGTTCTAACACAGCAGGATTAATCAGGAGCTCCTAATTCAGGAGGTCTATTTAGGAAGCACAAAAAGGGCTTCGCAGTCTTTACCTGTTAAATATATATTGTATAATTATAATAGTATTTTTCGATTATTATACTCTACATATTCTTTGGTACTATAAAAACAGTGCTCTAGCAGAAAACTATTTAACATCTGTTTATATTTCGTACCGTTTAACTGTTTTATGCTGTCCGACAAATCGTTGTATAGGACTATGCACATATTATACGCATTCTTTTTGTAAATCGTTAAGTGGCATCGAGGTTGATGTAAAAGGTTCTTGTATTGTGATCTCTGGCTCATATAGAATTCTGACCTCATTTTAAATAAGTCTGGTCGGTTTTTTACTAGTTCACATGCTTTTTTTATATACATGCAAGGTAGCGGCAATATATTTGTCTTCTTGAAAAGCGGCTTGCAGCTATCGTCAAATCTAGCTTTCATTATTGCGCGTATACAATTCTTTTGCAATTTGAAAGCTCTTTCAACATCAACTGAGTTTCCCCACAGAAGCAAACCGTAACTTAACACTGACGAGACAACGCCGTGGTAAGCTGTAACTGCTGCTTCAATGCTAACTGTATTTCTCAATTTTCTTAAGGCAAAAATAAATCTAGTTAATCTGCTGCTCTGCTGCTGTTTAGGCTCAATAATTGGTCGGTTGATTAGTTCGGGGCTGAACCGATTTGATTTAGATTTGAAATGTAGGTAGTTAGTGAAATACGCCCTCATAAAACAAGATAAGTTACTAGAAACCAGAAAAATTATATATCCATTTTAGGGGTGGCAACATTAGCACAAAAAATGTCAGTATAATTACTTCTCTCTTGACTTTGCAAGTAATGTGGATGCGGGTGGCGCAGGACCAGTCAATGTGGCAATCTTTAGGGGAGGCCTATGTTCAGCAGTGGACGTCTTTGGCTGATATGACGATGCAAGAGAAAAATCCTGCCAAACGTGTAGATATACGTACTGCAGCGGCGCGCTCGGCACTTTCCACGTGTACTCGGTAGAGCTCCACCAAGCTCATGTCTTCTGGCTCCACGGCAGCCGCTCCTCGCCGGGGCACCAGCTCCAAGCCCAGTTTCCTTAAACAAATATATTACTATATAAATTATATTTATCAGAAGTGGAGATAAGGCTACCCCCTACCCTGGACAAGGAAAAGCGAGTTAGCGATTGATAGCTCGGCTATGAAAACAAATAAAAGATTATCGCTCCCGTGTAAAGAAAAGAGACACGGCGACATTTACAGTTGATCGCTGAGCTAGTAACTTCTCGCTTCTCGTTCTCTCGCTTTTAGTAGAACCAGTGTCTCAAAGGGCAATCAGAGCTTTTAACTGCGTTTCTCGTTTTAGTCTACAATGTTTAGTCTCTTCGTATGCGTTAACGCTTATTCATTTTATAAATAGAACAACAATGTCTGTAGGACGATAACAAAATGGTACCTACTGGCATCTCTAGGCGTAATGGGCCATAAAGCGAATTGAAAAATGATAAGCATTTTCCTGCATGTTGACCCTTATCCGGCCCCAGTGCAAAAGAATGTCAATCTTACTCAAACAAATTAACGTACAAGTTTCAAGGGCTCTGTATGTCCAACAAAGCGCCTCTAAAGGGTTGGAATATACGCATTGTTATAATTTTGAAATATGTAACGGAATTTAACTTTAACCATTTTATGGAGTACTCTAGCTGACTAGGCTATGACTGGTGCGATAGTATGTCCCCGCAAAATATGCTTTCCGTCTTTTACTAACTACATCTATTAATAAAAGACGGACGGATAGTCTATCACGCGCCTCACATACTGCCAGACCAATCATGTATTAAGGCTATAGATCGGTATTAGTGATTGCGTAGTTTTCTCTCTCTGTCACTGTTTCTTTTTGTGCGTCACAGACTGTTGCCTTTCGTTCATGATTCTACGCAACCTCTTAATTAAAAAAAATCAAAATTATTTATTTTTAATCAACCATGCAGTCAAGGGCATTAATATATATACACTTCTCCATAATGATCCCTTACAAATGTGTCTATATATTAATGCACTCGACTGTACATATAATTTGAGGGATGGTGTTTCCCGTCAGGCAATATGTTTGCATGTGTTGGGAGAAACAACACAGAACTTTTATATAACTTAACATTATGTGTGCAAAATGAAGCTTATTTCAATCAAGCAAAGCCCAGATTTGAACAATCTGGCAATACCTGAGAGTCTTACGTATATTACTTAGGTTGTGACCAGCTAGATTTGTATGTCACGGAATCGAGCAAATTCACAGAGACGGTATTAAATTAATGTAATTTCAATTGTCCCTAAATAAATTCCAATTTTACACAATATAATTTATATAACATTGTAGGTACTAGATTTCATCCGACATTCTTTGGAATCCATTAACGGCTTTCGGGTAAAGGAGAACAACCATAAAACCAGTTTGAAATGTGCAAAAAATATCAAAAGAACAATGTGTCGTCCGGCGTCCCCAACCAGCGCAGTGATATTGTAGGAATCCGTTTTCTGATGGAACGATGTGTTGCCTCCCTGTCACACGTATGTACTAATTCACGAGTGTGAGAGAGAGGCAACACTTCGTTCGTGGTTCGCGGTAAGGCCTCTGTCGTCTAAAGGTGCGTTCAAACTAAAAGAGCATTCGCTGTTCTAACTTCCCACTCTAAGAAATTCGATCGGTACACAAAACGTGATTGGTTGATTTCGTAGAACGGGCGCTAGAACAGCGAATGCTCTTTTGGTTTAAACGCACCTTAATGCGGAGGTATTCGTCAGAATATAGTATGTTTTGACTGTCACTACTCTTAGCAACCTCGTATGTCAGTATTAAATCTGAACTGAGATAGGAGCTTTATTTCAAGTAGGTATTTGGTGAGTTTTGCTTGTCAACCGACGATTTGTCTTACACAAATCGACCTAGTCCCATGGTAAGTTAAAATAAGGTTCGTGTTGTGGTCAATAGCGACGACATATAAGATATAACTAGATACCTACATGATATAAAAATAAATACCCAACAAACATGACAGATGAACTTATATTTTTGTAAGAAATATACAAAGAGATGCCCTCAATGGGATTCGAAACCGGGACATTCAGCTTAGTAGGCTTGGTCACTAGTTATAGGCTACGGAGATTTTATTACAAATGCATTCTAAGTGTCCACGTAACTTTGCAGAACTGTAGGTATATTGTATTCAGGGTTACTTCGACCTAAGCAGTAGGTAACGTTATTTCTGCTTACGCGCGCAGAAGGAAATATTAGCAAATTATCAGAAATGTAGTCAACAACATTTCATTAAGATGTAAGCGTGTCATTTGGGGCAGTCATTCATCGTGGTCTGGGAAGCCCAGATGCACTTACTTAAGAGGAAAAGTACCTTTACACCGGTTCTTTAACTTGAAACTGTTGAAACGCTTTCCTTAAGTTGGATTTATAAATGCAAGTTAATGCTTCAAGTATTGAAGCTGAGTTATATATGAGAAAGGAATGCAGCTACTTACTTATTCACTCTTACGAAAAGGTGGGACCCAAAACTTGCAGTAATAATGTGCACGTGTACGTACATTCAGCCTTAAAAAGAAACCCGAGATACCTATGAGCTTATTTAAAATCGCAACCATTTGAAATAAGTCCAGATCGACTCCATCGGACCACTTGGCTAACTTGAAGAAGCGTTATGCGTTGAATTTAAATACGTTTAAATGTAGCTTCGTTGGACAGCATTCAAATACCAATTTGATATGCAAAAGCGGTCGTATCGAAATTCTTTACATAAAAAAACCGCAATGTAACCTGTCTACGAAAAGGCTGTGAGAGCGTAATGAATCATTCGACAAAGTCTCGAAGAATTATTAAACCGGATACCGCTTTAGGCTGGGCCAATAAAAAAAGAGAGGGTAAATATTTAAACACCATGTTGGCTTATCTTGGAATGGGTTACGCATCTACTTATCGCCAATATTGGCCTGTTCGATTGGATTTCGATGAACCAAATAATTGTAATCAATGTTTATATATATGTATGCATGTATTTATGTATGTATATAATATACAGGGTGGAAAAATCGAATACCACATGGATGACAACTACCTTAAATAGGTACTGTTATAGCAAATTTTGTGTAAGGGATATTTTCCTTTATTTTGAAAACAATATATTCTGCATTTAAAGAAGGGAATTAATTCTTTGCGGTGCATTTCACGTGACGGGTGAAATCAAATTTAAAAGGTAATTGTCAGTTTTCGTGGCCTTCCCTTATTCTGATTGTATTTATTATTTAGAGAAAAAAATATCTTATCAGTAACCCTTTCAATGCCACATTTGACCGGTTCGAGTTCCGACTGAGGCAAGGGATTATTTAAAAATCCTTAAATACAGATTTTATTGTTTTAAAAAATAAAGGAAAGTTACACAAAATGTGGCATCCGTTTTTCCACACTGTATATAAATATTCATATCTAGGTCTATTCGCTATGTAGCACCTTTACATTTACCTACTTTTTAAAACAAATGCCAACATAGTTAACTGACCATAACCTATTTATATTTTTTTTATATAGCTTACTAATTTAATGTCCCACAGCTGAGCAAAAGCCTCCCCAATTTTCCTCCAATAGTCCGTATCAAGTGCCGTTATATTTGACAAAAAAAGTTAAATGAACACAAAGGGAAAATTCTAGAATTTTCTTGGATGACTAAAAAGAAATACGTGTACGTGACATTCCCTACATCTAGGTATTCCTTTTGCGAATCACTGCAACATGACTTCGCGCTCAGTCATCCGACTACGTGTTCAGAGGACCACACAATAAGAAAACATTGTATGTATCCACCTGTTTAGTTATAACAGGCTTTTTATTGCAATTTCTGTGTCAAAAAGCCCTTGTCATACCTATGTCATATCGTTAAAACTGTCTTAGCAAGCTCTTATGTCAGTATTGAATCAGAACTGAGATACGAGCCTTATTGCAAGTAGATATTTATTACTTAGTAAGTTCTGGTTATCAACGGACGATTATACCTACACCCTCTCTTTAGATTAAATCGTTTGATTAGTTGAACAATTTCTCGATATTTAATTAATTTACATTATTTCGTATATGTAGTCAGAATCTGAATTTGCATTACATTCATTACCTATATTATCTTTTTAGGTCATGGTTAAATCAATAGATAGAATAAAAGGTATTTAAAAATAGGCAGTCCAATTATTTATTAATCAAATTGATTAAATAAATAATGTTATAAAAATGTAATCTAGTGGCGTATTAAGTCATTGAATAAATTGCTCTCTTTATAAAATACTGTCTTACGTTTTTGTCCCACTTTTAGAACTTCGTCAAATATTACAATAGGAACGATACGTATTGTAGGGTAGGTATCCCGTTCAGACAGGTGTTCATAATTTTCTGAATCGAAGTCGCTTGTATAGTCCAAGTAGATATTGATATAATCTACTCTCAGATATTCAGTTAATTCAGTGGATTATATTTACTGGCCCGCAGCCTAGTCAATGGGTACTCTGTGGATATGTAAAACAGTTTATCACACACTGATAAATTGGCTCGCAAGGAATGGCTGCTGGTTACAGGACCCACCAGGACAGACGTCCCAGGTTACTATTGATAGTTATAGATTAGATTGATCCTTAATATGAGGGTAAGATTCACCACCGGTAGTCTTAACGTCATTATATAATATATAATGACTCATATTATGAGGCTCATTTCTAAACTGTCAAAAGTTCATTCTTAGAAATCGGTAACTTTAGTATGCCTCTTTGCGTATATAACAAAAACGTGTTATTTATCAAAGTTATATGCTAGCTTTTTGGTAAGTTTGGAATGGTTTGAGTTAGGTTGATTTGTATAAGATCGTTTCCATAATATATTTATTATTTTTATTTTATTATTAACTTATTAATATTGTGTGTGTGGCCTCTCCGATATAGGTATCTATCTGAACGTGACAATTCGTACTGTACAGTCCTCGGTCTAGCTGCATATAATATTATATGCACCTAAGGACTGTATAATTAGTTATAAATACAACTTTACTTGGCCGTATTTTTTTTATATTGCATTTTTACATAAAAAACATACATGTGTCTAATTACTGCTTTAATAAGGTACACATTTCATCCTAGAAGCTCGACGACGTGAAGCATCTGGATTAGACACAACTAACCCAATCCTCCCGAGTAATAAAAAATATTTCGGACAAATACTGCAAAAAAAATTACGGTCTGCGAAAAAGACGACATCACACACAAAAAAATCGCATAAGAAAGTAAAGGTCATCTAAATCGTTGTGTAAAAATCCCATTTTAAGTAAACATTAAATCCACCACATTTAATTTGCGTATGCTTGATTGGGGAATCATGAAGACACCGTTTAGATAATATACTCGGGCAGCATCTTGCCTTATTGTTTCTAAAAATAGTATCATGCAGTCGCTGAAATAGTCTTACATTCTAGCTGAATAGGTTTGTCCGAAATACGTTTGATAGGCAATATTGAAAGCATCATAAAGACCCTAAAAGAAATAATTTGGAAAGTAGCCATATATCACATAACACTCAAAAATATCTACACGCCATATACTCAGAACAAAGAAACGCAAAATAATACATATTTCAAGAGTTAGACCAGGTTGAACTATAAATAACAATACGGTCTTTAGACCGTGCAAGGTTCTTAAGTACATATTTAGTACATGCTTAAATCAAATTTTATGTCTGTTATTGCCATGGTTATGTGGTCTCCTGATTTACGCTGATTTATGCAAAATTATACTACTTAAACAATGCAAACATGCATTTTTCTGGTTTTAATAAGCCCTTTCTTAATGGGCGATCAAACAAACAAAACAAACATGGACTACATGCATGTTTACACAACCATGGCAATAACAGCCAAAAAGTGAGTTTTTTCACTCTTATAACACTAGCGTGTGGTATCCAATTTCCCTAATTTTGATTAATCTTCCTGTCCATCCTAGTACAAAAAGACCGTGCGCCTAAAATTGCTAAAAACTATTTTAAAGGCCAAATCAGAAGATAATCGGTCACGTAACCGTCGTTGTAGTTTCAGCTTTCAATCAAGTCGCGTATTGGTTGGCACACCGCTGATCCCTTCTTTGCCCCAAGCCAAAACGAAAGCTATCATGTTGAGTTAAAGTTCATTTTAGACTTCTAACTAAATGCATTCGAGAGGATGAAGGATCAGACGAATAACTCTCTTAAGCCTTTCACGTTTAAAGCAATATTTGAGTAGACCCTTTTATTGAGGGTGTTTTATGCGAAATCGTGGAATTATTAAATGTGATTTCGAGAAAGGATGTTAAATAGTCATTTTACGCCGAGCCAATTTACTTTTAAATTGGCCGCAGTCTCGAGGAGACACTGAGACTAAACACTAATTGGTCCTATCATGATTTCTTAATCGTATAATCAAGGCGACAATTAATGAAGTCACGAGCTTGTTCCCACGTAAAGCATATGGACAAAAACCAAGTAGATGACTCCTTTCGGCTGTCGGATTACCTACTAAATCTGGTCATTGACTTCCATGCAAAAAAATAAGAGGTAAAATACGAACAAATGCTTTATAAATACTAAGCAAATAAGCAAGATCATCGAATTTCTGTGAACTAGGCAGTGATGGAGGCAAATGTTAGCTAATTATGTGCTCCACTAACTCGGGCGGCATTCATGCAAATATGATCGGAGAACGGAGCCTTTCCATCGTCTAGACACGCCGAACTAGACCTGTTTCTGTCGCCATATTTAGCTAAAAACTTGAAGTATCGAATAATGATGATGCAATCTTATAAACTGTTGATCTCGCATGAACTCAAGTAATTTTCATTTATTGATACGCGAAGGAAAATACAAGTACAGTTAAATTTTATACGCAATGCAAGAACTCATCCGATATTTATCATCAAAGATAGACCAAAATTCAACAAAAACGCAAGACCTGTTCTGCAAACGACTTACAAAGTAACTAGTCAAATGACTTGAAATATTACTTCGCGTATTTATTAAATATGTATATTTAATGGTATGACTAACACTGAGATTAAGACTAATTGTCTCGTGGCATGGGACCGATCGGTGTGCAACGGAAAGGTCGCCAAACCAGTTAGTCGAGCGACACTGGGAGATGTCTGGCGAAGCTGGCGGCATACTTGCCACCCAAACTTGTATAACTATATCTAGGTACAGCTCTTGAACTATTATGTCAACGCAAGCAGAGTGGGAGGTAAAAAGCTATGTTCAAAATTATAGTGATCACTGAAAACGGGTCCATTGAATAACAATTTACAATCCATATTAAGAGTGGATGGCTCTTTCTAGTAAGGTATGGGTAGAAAAGAGGCTTGTAATATGAGTTAAAATTTACATTGCTATGCAATGAGCCCTTGCCAACAAAAGGTACGGTCGTAAAAATGCTATGAAATGACTCTATATAAGAAATTAGGAATGTGCTAGAAGCCTATTTTATTTACGGTTCATATCACATACACTATGATAGATTTTAACTCAATAATGAGGTGTCGCTATCATCGTCAACATCGTCATCGTAAAATCAATTTTACGACTTTTTGTGCGCAGTGAATTAACGACTTGTCAACTGTTAAACATCTCTATTAGTAATGTGATGGTATTAATGAAGATCTAATTATTTATGTATATAAAAAACTCAACATACAAAGAAGCTTTTTAATAAATTGAAGTTATGATGGGGTATTATGTTTTGATTTGATAGGGGTAGATGCCAAAAAAAAAATCCAATTCAAATAGTTTCCATGGAATGGAAGTAACTGTAGCTGTAATCCAAAACAATATTTTCACCTTGCAACTGAAACTCTGATCAAAGGTTGAAAAATTAAAAAAAACACAAAAAATTACTTGGAGGGTATTGGTTATATATTTTTCTTCTTTCGCTTTACGACAACTTCGTTGTGTAAATTGTAGTGAAAATGTGTTTTACTTTTCACGCAAACGAAGTGAAAAGCAGAGTGTACAACATGGGCATAAATGTCAATTTTTACCCTCGTCTACTATTTTGGTCTAAAAATTGCCTCGGAGAAAAATGGGTCACTTTATGCCCTTGTTGGACAATGTACTACATATTTGAAAATACCTGCTTAAGTTATTGTACAGAAATATATTTCATTCACGATATACGTAGTAAGTAGTAATATAATCCGATCGGCTAATATAAATGGATCATAAAGGAATTTGTAACACTTGCCAACAAAGGGCCAAGGTGAACAAGGTGCACTTAGTTAGTGCATCGAGCTTTTGTAGTGATAAAATGCGATTGTTGCAGATTATCGGCTCAAGTCATGTATTCATCATCATCATTTCTGCTATAGGACGTCTACTGCTGGACATAGGCCTCCTCGATAGACTTCCATTTTGGCCGGATGGATGCAGCCTTCATCCCCGCATCTCTAACCAGTCATGTATTAAAAAGCTGTAATCGGTAACTTAATGGAATATGGAAAAACACGTCACTCAAGAGTCTGTTACATGTATAAGTTATATTATTTATGAAACAAAAGAATGTAGGTATATGATTTAGGTAAGTGTGTAACTTATTTTATTTATTGCACACAAGTAGTACCTACCAATTTTTTTAAATGCATTAAGTTAAGAGAGCCCCATATTTAGGTACAATTTTAAAGACCACAAAATACTACATTTATTGCAGTATTTTTGGAAATAGTGACACAATGCATAGGCATTGACCTATGGGACCATGACATTGTATAGACATTGTCATGGTCCGATAGGTATTAGAATTAATTGCACGAGGACTTACGACATAACTATCAAACCATGCCTAGTAAGAGTTGTAAGCAGTTAAATAATCCTAGAAAAAACTTTGTAGGCGGGACTAATCATAGTAAACGTAACTGCTTGACTAATTTAATGTACCTAAGTTTAGAAGTGACTTACTGCAGATATATTTGAGAGTAATGCTCCGACACTACAAATAAATGGTTCCCCCTCCTTTGTAAATTTTTGAGCCATTGGTCCAAAATTTTCGAGAAATATTTACCTACATGGCACAGTAAGGCATAATAATGTAGCTACATTAAAATATGAAAATTATTCTGAACGAAAATAATTGTTTATAGAACATGACTTCTCATGTAAATAAGATGAAAGTATCTCGTTAAAGCCAGGACCTACTTAGCTTACCAAAATATTATAGTCAATAAATACCTATACATTAAGGAACCCTTCATTATGGGTGATTTGGCAGGCACGTAACGTATAACCGGTTTTTTAACATAATTCGCGTGCACCCCTTTTTATAGTTATCCAAAACTAGCTCACTAATATTGTACTACATTTTGTATTTCATGATTTATTATTTATTATCACCTAGTCACCTACTCACTAGGTAGTACCTTTAGGAATTTGCGTTAGTAGACTAGTGTAATATACCTACATGTAAACTAAAATAATAAATCATCAATGTATTCAGGCGCCCCTACTACCCAAAACCCTTAAGTCCTTTAGGCCTAAGGGTTACCCGTAAGCTATAATAAAACTGATCGTGCCGTGGCGTGGGACAAAACGGTTTTTTTGAGATTGATTTTATTCCGCAACATAAAGTTATTTCCAAAAATTAGAATTTAAAGCACATTTAAATATCTATTTATTCTTAATAATTTTTAAAACATACTATTTCAAAAATTTTATTAATCTCATTAAATAAGGTGTCAAAAGTTGCTTAAGAATAAGCGATGTTATCATTTTCTAGCACGTAAGAAAGAAGTCAACTCGCTCGTTGAGACAATCAATAGCCCAGGGCAATTACAAGTCTTAAACCGGTAATCATAGTCTCATCTAAAAAATGGCATAATGAAACTTCCGACATATTGCTGGTGGAGAAAACGCAAGTACGGTGCGCAGCGCGGCCCATCGCTCGACAGAACTGGTTCACTAAGAGCTACTGACTACTGTACTACGGTTTGGTTTAAGACAGAGCACAAGCGACGTTCGCGCGGCGCGTGCGACAAGGACAGGGAGTAGAGCTGCGCATACGCAAGTTCGGTAGTGAAAAGGCAGGAGGCCGGCGGACCGATTGCACTGATCCCCCAGTCAGTGTCTCGACCCGCGTGCAGCTGGTGTGCGAGCCAGCCGCCCGATACCCCGTTTTACTTAACACACTTTAAATCGTTTCATTATGAAATACTACGAATCTAACCAACCAGTGTTAAATTAATATGAGAACGTGCTATCCAATTTTAATGTGAAACCGTATTTTAGTGTTGTGGTTAGACTGTAAACGTGAAATTTTTAGTTTTGAGAAACCGGAGGTGGCGCTAGAAAAATAACTGTTAGGTTTAAAACAGGTAAGTTGTGTCACAAAAGCTTGGTTTTAGGGACGGATCGAGACGCGTAGCTCCTGTCTTCGATGCGAGGAATGCAGTTTGACAGCATAATGGACATATGCGGGAACAAAAGCCTTGTGCATAGTCATCCCTGGTCTTTTTTTTCGCTCGCTTTCTTGTGTTTGAGGAATGTTGTATGACAGTGAGTAATATAGAACGGATACGATGTGTTGACGAGGTGATAGAAGTAATGCTGCGAAATGAGCATAATCTGACGTGTCAGGATGAAAATTCTCGCAGGTAGCGCCGCTGTCCCTATTTACCTGTGCGGCGAGCGAAGGGGAAGGGACGCAGCTCCCTTTACCGGGAATATTTGTATTGAATAGACAAAGCAACTATAACTCTAAAGTAATGAATGCGTTTCACACCTTGGCCGAGAAAATCATAAAAATCATTGTTCTCATAAAAAGGTACGTTATACACAAAACTAAGTTCTCAGGATGATTATCGGAAATTCGCCCACATGCCTCGAAACAGGTAGATACTTGAATTTGTGGCGAAACATGAATTGTCACGGTCCACGAGTCTTTATTGAAGATGTTCCGGCCAAGGACAGGCTAAATAACACATACTGGTCAATGTTCAGTACCCTGCCCAAGTGCCCATTCACAGTCAAACCCGGATATAGCCTATTAAAAATTGATGAAATCGTATACAAGGATAAAATATAGTAGATACACACCTATTTATCTATTTTTATGGCTACCATACGACATAATAAAAAAATAGTGCCGCTATAAAGTTATCTGTAAAACTAGGTTCTATTTGTTCTTCTTAATTAGAGATCATTACAAAGATTTCATTATCTTTGTGTCAAGGGAAATCATACGACAGTTTTATGTCAAGGCAAATGACAAAAATTTACACATAAATAAAATATATAAATGAACTGAGAACACATTGTCTCCATTTTAGTACTTTTAAAGGATATGTTCCAAATTGTAAATTAAAACTAGGAGGTATCACTTAGTATCAAAAAAGGAATCATCACATGGGCAAAACAAGGCTCCCAACATGTATTTATGCTAAATATACCTCTAAGTGTCAAAAAAACCTGCATTTTGAACAGCAACACATTTAAATTTCAAATGACAACCAGTGGCGTAGGAATTCGTTTCCCAGCACGGTATGAGGTTCTCATCGCTCTGGACAAAGCTTATTTTACAGGTCACAGTCATTGGACTCGTGTCACGGAGCTTGCACCACGCTCCCTGCATAACCAATGATTCCGGCGCTTACTGATAAGCCCTCGTTAAATTTTACAACCCAATTTGACCCATCTTGCGGTTTAGTATTCAATCAGGTGACTTGCGTGGTATTCACTCATTTTGTAGCTGGGTGTGCGGGTCTCATCGATAAAAGTAGTGAGCCGATAAGACCCTGCTCATTCCGTACGCAGCTCATGCGATATCAATTAACCCGCATGTTCCACAATGCGTGCGTTTGTTTGCAACCTTAAGCAACTTTGACCTTAACGTGATAACAATTATCTTTTTCACGATATACTGTGAAATCATATACGGTAGAATTATTTTAAAAGTATCTCTATATAAGTATATAGTCAGTATGAAGCCTTATGATGTGGTTTATGATTGACTGAACAACCATTCTCCTTATATGACACTCAAGCTTCATCGAGCTATCGCAACCACAGGGTACTTATCTATAATTTCCGTGCAGTTCCATATACGTAAGCTTATGACGAAAAACAGGCGGTTACCGTGCGTAACATTCAACAACGGATGCGTTTAAATCGATATCGAGCTTATCTCAAACATAGCGATGGCACTAATGACCAGAATGCAGTTCCCATGAGAAGCGTGTGATACGGAACACACGTGACTTTTCTAGGTAAACAATGAAGGAGTCACCGGAAGGAGCATACGTTGACAATACAGTTAATTTGTAGTCGACGTCACTGTCTGCGTCCCCAACAGAGCGAAACATCATAATATTGCCACTGCTTTCAGAAGATTGCTTGATGGCACCAAAAACGTCATTAAGCAAAGAGATTAAAGGCGTGATCATGATCACAGTTACGCATGCATTTCAACAGAATTGTCACTTCTCCATTCACTTGGAACGCGCAAATCTCCAGGTTGCTCAATAATTTCAACCGACCTCGTCGTTCCTGTCATTAGTCACGCTTTTACCGCTCTCTTATTAAGCCTGCAGCTTAAATAGCCCGTTATTGTCCGAGGGGTAGCGATATTGTGTTTTGTCGGCGAGTGACTCCAAGATTCTTTTCCCACGTACGGGTTGTCCATATTGTGTGAGACTGTGTAGACGTGTGATGCTCGGTCGGACGCTCTCATCTGCCGCAATTAGTGTCCATTCAGCGGCGAGTCGACGCGTGCCGGCGCTCTTATATAAGTACAGCAGCTGATTACTTTAACTGGTTATCATTTTGTTAAGTCAGCAAGAAGTATGTGGGTTGCTGTTGCTGCGCCCTGTAGGTAGTGTAGGTATACGAAGTACACCGCAAGTACATATTTAAATATGTGTGAAAGCAATACAATCTTAATGACAATCCTTATCGCAAAATGCTGCAGTGAGCTGAAAACGAGTAATACTTAAGATTTAATGAGCTTCGGTAACGAGCTCATAATAAATAAGTACGTAACGACAAAGCAGGTTCAGGGATGGATCCCAAAGGCAGCGAGTGCCTGTCATAAACGGTGGAATGCTCCCGCACCCCCCGCCCGCGCTGCGCCCTCCCTGTGGCCC
Organism: Thaumatotibia leucotreta; assembly: GCA_025490895.1. NCBI lineage: Eukaryota > Metazoa > Arthropoda > Insecta > Lepidoptera > Tortricidae > Thaumatotibia > Thaumatotibia leucotreta. Next base: position 14,410 of record JALPQI010025759.1, read on the forward strand.
TATTATCGGTCACCGCGTTAGCAAACAATGTTCATTTGGGACATGTCACTCCGTCGATATGAGTATTCTGGGTTTTTTCTCGAAGAAGTTATCTGCTTGGTAAAAATAACAGTTTTTTATCCGGTCTTCGACTTGTGGTTGAGCTGACTCATGCAGCGGACTGTGAAGAATTTCCGAAAACTAATCGATTGGCAGATCGCGCCGTGCGAATCGGGCAACGTTTGTCGCCGCGCAAACTGGTTTCCGCGTAAAATTCGCGTTGCCACGCGGTGCATCAGCACAGGGTCAGGAGAGTAGGGAGGGATGAGGGGGAGGGGGCGGTTGGAAACGCAGGAGGCGCATGAGCAGCGGCCGGTCGACGACCCGCCGCATGCCCTGCGCCGGCGCAACATTCGCCTCTACACCGCCGACTATTCTAACACGAATATGACTACGACGTTGGCGAAATTCTTCACTGAAACGACTCTCATTAAAATACATTAAATAGTATAAACCTGAGTTCCAAATCAAAACCGAGGTAGCAATAATCACAAGTAAAGACAACATAAAATTTTAATTAAGTCGCAAAAAATCTACTTAATAGCAAGGCCACACAATCTGATAAGTTTATTTGTTACTGACGATTATTTCCTACCACTTACTACCACGCTTACGCAAGGCGTTTAATTATAATCGTATTCTACTTATAACAAGGCGAGCAATGATATTCAATTCCAATTGTCCATTAGCCTATGCCCCCTAGTAAACGACCTAAATAATATAAAGTACTGGACATGCGATATAGCCAGGAGCAAACTTGGCATGCCAAGGCTGGAACCATTAACCACAAATTGTCTCATAGACGTATTCATTTATGAGCTTATCTCAGTAGTAAGACAAGAAGACGTAACGGGCGGATTCTAAATAAGTAATGATCGAAATGATGATGCTTAAGGTGTTCGGGCCGGGCCGAAAATATTAGTTTATAAAAAGCGATAGACCCCGAGCGCTTAATGTAAAGCGTGGGCGAGAGGTAGCCGCATCGTTAAATAATGCTGAGAGGTCATTGATTGGGAGACGGCCGTGGATGCTGCACCTATGAAAGCTACATTCGAACTGTAACTTACGATTTCTAAAACTTTTCATTTCATAATTTCAAGAAAACCCTAAAATCTGTACCGAATCGAAAGTTAGCAAGATCACGTTTACAATTAACGTTAAACGCTACATCTGTATAACACATTGATCCCAATCATATCGGACGTAGTAAAATTTACCGTTTAATGTTCTAATTTAGTATGGGTAGCGCATGGCACTTGTCACGAGGAGGATGCTATAGCCGCGTGGATTTATTTATAGTCCCCTTTACTACTGTATTTGTTTATATCATTTGTTAGATCATTTTATAGCTGACAAAAAAGAAGAATTGTTGATTTTGTTCAAATCTTTTTTTTAAATTGATAACGTTACAAGGATCATTATTAAGTTAATTATTCTTATAATTTACTAACCAATTCATTAGTGATATTGAGAATAAATTGACTTCTTAAGAATTTGGTTATAATTAAGTAAATTATTTTTGTTTACGTACGCAAAATAATATCATTAATAATTGTTGAATTTATAGATACCGCAAATAATAGCCATTAATGATTAAGCGCCAATTCGTCAACAACAAAGTGTATTCGAACACTTGTACATATTGTACATTTTTGAGGTTTACTAGAATATACGATACTCCTAGCACGATAGAATAGGACCTTATGTGTACTTATGTAACATTCCCGGCATGTTTCACTATCCCTAGATAAAGTTATCTATATATATCTATCAGATAAAAAGATCACTATCCTTTTCCGAAGGCATAAAAAAGAAAAAGTAACAAAAAAAATGACAGATATTCGAGGACGGTGCAATAGGCCCTCGCTGTGCTAATTATAATATAATTTCATTTGTTTCAGCTAATCCAAGATGGCGGTGTTTGGAATGGTGTCGGCGGTGGCGGGCTTCGTCAAAGTCCGCTACCTAATCGACAAGGCCGTGATCGACAACATGGTGTTCAGGATGCACTATCGCATCACATCCGCCATGCTGTTCCTCTTCTGTATACTCGTCACGGCCAATAATCTAATTGGTGAGTTGCATTGTTATTATCTATAGGTACCGACCATAAGGCTTTATATTTAATTAGGGTTGTGGACAGCGCAAATTTTTAGGTTTTAACTGTTATGACTACTCTCAGCTTATGTGAGGATTAGATTGCCTTAGATACTTTATGCCAATTGATGCAAGAACCAGGCTTTGGTGTCGTTAAACCTCATGAATCTTTAGGATTAAGTCTCCAAATTCGCGCTTTCCTCAAGTTCATATACTTTCAAAAGATATCACTAATGAGGACACATAAATCCGTCTGCAACGTATGGGAGGTGTGAAACAAAGGTTTAGTTTGGAAGCGAGAAGTCCCAGTTTCTAATTTCGGAGTATTAAGTAATATTTCTAAGATGAGCACACTTAGTTTCC
>JALPQI010025761.1:0-18399 GCA_025490895.1 Thaumatotibia leucotreta
GCTTATGGATGAAACTTCTTCTATAGCTACTATATGCGTTCAAGATACCTTTTGGAGGAGTAGCTTAAAACTCGGTTTTTTATGTCTTAAGTGACATTTGAATTATGTATCTACATATTTTTTGGAGCTCGCTTTTAGACATATTTTTTTTTCGTTTTTATATTATTATTAAAATTAATTAACTATTTAGCAATCATGTGTTTTGCACGGTGAATACAGTTCTTTCAAGTTTAAATAAATTTTAAAATACGTGCCGGATTTCGCCACCATCACGAATGAAACTAAATCTTTCATCTCATGTGTATTAATAGTGTCACTCTTTTTGTTTTAATTTAGTTTTGGTTCGTACAGTCAAGGGCATTAATATATATACAATTCTCCATACTGATCCCTTACAAATGTGTATATTTATTAATGCACTCGACTGTACCTAGTTTACTACATTCTAAACTATTCTAATTTTGTATACTGGTGGTGCTGGTAAAACTACAACAAAATAATCTAAATACATACTAAGATTTATAAATTACATGTAAACTATAGTTGGATTTTTATATGCATTCAATGGTTGGAAAATAATGCAGTAAAAAATAATAGTCTAAATTTTACATAACTTGATTTACACTTTCGTATCCAAAACTGCCAAAAAGTAGCAGTAAAGCCGCCGCCAATAGAATTTGAGAGAAATGTTAACAACCCGTTAAAAAATTCCCTATTCTAGCACTGTATAAGTGATTTAGGATAACTATTTTCTAGGTAAGAGTTGATTAATATAAAGTAATATAACACATAGATTCTGCAATATTGAATGACATAGCATCGGAAACAAACACATTTTGAACATGGCATTTTGTTTATATTGTTCGCAATTTCTATTGTCGGCGACTGTACCTAGGGTATGCCATACGTAATCTATGTCGGTTTATAATTACTTGAAGGTGCGCAGTAACTTTATATTGTCAAAAAGTTAAATTTCAAGAGTAATATACTTTCCTCAACTTCAAGTCTCATTGCGAGAAACCCGACACTTTCCAGCATTTTCCTCCCACAGCTCTTTTGTCAAAGGCATAGCAGAGCTGCCGATTGTAGCTGGATTAGATAATTATGGGTCATAAGATCATAACAGTCAAATTAACCATAATTAAGTAGGTACCTAAAGATCTCCCTAGAAATATACCTACGTTAAAAATACCATTGTTTATATTTACATGCTGCAGCAAAATTCCTATAAATGTTACTAAGATTGGGTCATTGGCCAACAGTTAACAACTTGTATAAATCTATCTTACGATTGTATTACCTACATAGGGTTGTAGTAACTTAATTTACCTATCGTTAATTGTGTTATCCCAAAATAAGTACACAGTAATTCCTTGACTTTAGGTATGTCCATCGAAAAAACGATTAGTAACCTAATGACAATGACCTACTATTAAAATAAGGATATTTTTTGACAGACTACTCTAAATATTCGCCGCCATTCTGATTTTCCCGGAAATCAGATTGTTTTCCCGAGCCACGCACGAATGGCTGCCGCTTCTAGCGGAAACCATTGTTGCACTTCCGGTCTTTACATCGACAGCCTTCGTCTTAAGTAGTGGATGATATTTAAGAGTTTTGCATAATTTTACTATATCAGTCGGATACGGAAAATCGAGGGAGTAGTCAGCAATCATGTGCCAGACTGTTAAAGGTAAGATGAATTTAGTTAAAACAGTAGAAATAAACTGTATTTAACTCTAATGGCCTATTTTTAAGCATTGAACGGTTATTAATCAATCTAAGGGTATTATTGGAAACCTAAAAATAAATACAGGTATTCAGTTAAGTTGTTCTGAAAATAGTTGGCACAGGCAACTGCGAAATAGAAATTAAATTATCGCAAACGTATAAATGTACATAACGCCTACTATTATCTAATAGCAAACATGCATGGCATCGTGTGGAAACAAAACACTGTTAAATATTATTGCACTGTGGCATAGCAGAGCTAGGCAAATACAGACAGATAAAATTATGCACATAGATTTATACCCTTGACTACATATTCGTCGGTTGACAAGCAAAACTCACTAAGTAACAAATACCTACTTGAAATAAAGCTCGTATCTCAGTTCTGATTTTATACTGGCATAAGAGGTTGCTAAGAGCAGTGAGTTTTGCTTGTCAGCCGACAATATGTACCTTATTTTGATACTATGTTTATAAAAACAGAATAATGTACCTAAACGGTACTTATACAAAATTGTTAGACATACTGTTACTAGTTTTAAAATTCTTATATATTACTATAAATATTTTTTTTTCCTAAAAAGGCGTCGAAATTGTTGACTCTTTATATTAAATTAAAAAAAAAACAAGTATAATTTGTTAAGTGCCCTATAATTTAGAAATCTGATTGTATGTGAGGGTGTATAATTAGTGTAGTATGTGGCCTGCTATGAAGTAGCATTGTACCGAGAAGAAGTTTCATAAGTTGCGAAACTTGCATAGAGAATGTTCTCGGGAATCTTAACTTAACAAATAATCTAATCAAGGCAAGACCATACAAGATACATGCTTTATGAGTTATATTTACTGCCTTGTTTACTTCTATACGATTTAAAATAATTATTATAACACATTTTTATAAGATCTCATGGAACCATTCTCAATGAGAACTTACTCTTAAATTCTCATGAAAATTCTCGGAAAAATCCGAGTATATTCCCGCAATTTCGAAAATGTTCTGCAATTTGTACATTGCTACTATGAAGCCTAAACAGTGTTCAATCAATTAAATATCAGCAATTAAACCATATAGTCATTTACACACTACACTACACAAGTACTTTACAGCTTACCTACTTCTGATGAACCAAATACCCTTCTGCCACGGTAACGTCTACCGCCACTTGACATGACTTCTTTAATTACAGAATCCGTTCAGCAGCAATATGCAGGCACTCCTAAATCTAACAAAACGGAACCTGCAAAACTTGAAAGAACCGTCGAAATCTGTCCGCCGGACTGTCCTTGTCGAGAGAAGACCAGTACCTCGTACCTGCCACTCCTGTTCAACGTACTTGGAGTTCTCTTCGCCGTGTTCGCGACTTATATGATGATAACCACGGATTCCAATCTGTATCTGATATTCTGGATATGCTATTCTGTTCTCAGGCGGATGATGGGCAGAAACAAATCGTTGAAGGTGAAAAATGACTGATTGAATCAATTGAATCATACCTAAATGCATTGTCTGGATAGTCTGGATACTTCAACTTGGTCAGTGGCAATGTAGCCAACGCACTTACCTTATTTACGCATATAATATTATAATTATTTATTAACTTTACATGGCAAAAGTAGCGGCCATATTTTTGTGAATGCGGTTTTAAACATTGTGGATTTAAATCAGTATTCTGTGCAGTATGTGCTCAGAAACTGTTGCCTGTGTACCGTTCGTAAGTATAGTATTTAATTTAAAAGCATGTATAGTTTTATAAGTTTAATTTGTAAGTAATTTATTGAAATATTTATGAAATTATTGTTAATAATATACTAATTTATTGCTCCATTCGTAACTAGTTTTTTAATTAAAAATCTCTACACACACACACACACACACACACACACACGGGAAAATATATTTTTTAATATAAATAAACAATAGTAAGATACTAGATTACGATTACGGATATTTCTTTGAACGGTTTTTTATTGTTGGCAACTTTTGTTGACAACTTTGTACTCCGGTCGGCCCTAATAATATGTAGGTAGGTATACGATTTTGATCCTTATGCCTTTCACATATTTTCCGAAATGTACATATACCTACATATTATTAGACGTGACTGTACAGTATTATTGTTGGATGAACATGGGTTGTTTTCTGGAAAGTAGAAGTTCCCGCCTTAGTTTAAGCGTTTAAGGATAGACGGTAACGTAACCAAGTTAGGGCCCGGCCACATGACCACGGTGCGGCGTCGTAAACGTAAAACGGCGCGGCGTCGTGGCATTGCACGTTATCGCACCGTGGGAACTTACGGCGCGGCGTCGTGGCATTCCACGTTGTTGCACCGTGCGAAATTACGAAGGGGCGCCGGGCAAATCCACGTTGTCGCGACGGGCAGTTTAACGTTGCGGTGCCGTGTGGAGTAGATGCATTACGTTTTGCTTTTTTAAACGAAGTGATATTTTCCATAAGAGTTCTTCAAAACTTGACACAGACATTCTAAAATAATCATAAAACTTGTGATCACTTGTTTTCAGTGCCTTGTACTTCCTTATCAAATGACTTCCATCATGATTCATAATAGAAAGATATGAATTTATCCAATATTTTCTTTTCCTTTGATTTTTCTTCATGTTTCTTCTTATAAGTAACAAGAGCAGAATACGTATTATGGGATCCATGTCGAATTGCAAACTGATCGCAAAAATGTTTGGAGAAGTATGAGAAGTTACGGCGTCGTGGTACAACGTGACACCGCACCTTGCATCTACTCCACACGGCACCGCAACGTTAAACTGCCCGTCGCGACACCGTGGATTTGCCCGGCGCCGCGTCGTAATTTCGGACGGTGCGATAACGTGCAATGCCACGACGCCGCGCCGTAATTTCCCACGGTGCGATAACGTGCAATGCCACGACGCCGCGTCGTTTTACGTTTACGACGCCGCACCGTGGTCATGTGGCCGGGCCCTAAAGTGATTTTCCGTGCACCCTACCATAAAATGGATGTGAAAACTTCAACTTTTTAGACAAGACGAAGATAGGTATTCTAATTCAAATAAGGCGGCATCCAAAGATGGTACCTTCCTAACTTCCCATGCCGTAAGAACAAGAACTGGATAACACAATTACACAGCCCGACGTTGAATTGAATTTATAACGATGCGAAAAATCAAGATCATTTCTTACGAACCTCCATTTAAGTTTTTGTTATATTTTTTGTCTAATTTGTCAAGTTGTCTTCGGGTCGTTGTTTTGTGAACTGTTCCAAGGCCGTGATTCTCGGTTTCTTTAACACAACATCTTACAACATTGAATTTTGTATTAAGCACCAACCTTGTTATATTCGCCATCAGATATATCGTGGCGTCCGGAGTGTTCAAAAATATCTGAACACGACTTTACTGCCATAACTATAGAGGCGTGTTCAGATATTTTTGAGCGCTCTGGACGTTACGATATATTTGATGGCGACTACAATATTGTGGGTCTTCTGAGCTTCGATACCAGTTAAAGTCTCTCAATCCTTGTAGGGCAATGTAATGGGATATTATGTCTATTTAGGATAGTAACTAAGAAGTCCATCAACTACAGTCATACTATTATACATATCTTACAAGTGTGCATTTAGATACGTGCGTGAATGCCATGAAAGTATAATTAGATAGGTTGCTGGGGATATTAACACGATAATCGTGGTGGTGGAAGGGTTTTCGGTGTTCAAGTATTGGCTAAGGGGGAAGACACATTTATCAGCATGCGTACGCATTTTGTCTAATAAATTGGCCGTTTAGTATGAAAGTTGTTAGCATGCGTACGCGTGCGGAAAGCTGGACGCGGTCTCATATTAAACTGTCATTTTCTATAGACAAAATGCGTACGCATGTTGATAAATGTGTCTTCGCCCTAATTACTTATGTTTGATTTCACCATTGCTTAGAAAAACACCTATATTTATACATATTTGATATAAAATATTTTACTGTCAACACAAAATTGAAAATGTGTCATTATCCTTGACAATGTAGCCAACGCAATTAGCTTATTTGCGCATATAATATTCTATTTATTTACGGCAAAAATGGCGGCCATATTTTTGTGAATGCGATCAAGCTTTGCTGTGCAGTATAATGTGGTCAAAAGCTATTAGGTACCTGTGTTATTGATTTAAATCCCAAAACATGGGATTTATTGAATGATGATTTAATGATTTATTGACCATTGAATTTAAACATTTCCTAGGATAATTGTGAGGAAAAACCCTTTACGCCGAATGTCCGGGTTATTTGATATTTGTCCTGCTTTTTCGAATTTCGAGATGGCAGCCCTAACCATAATGGGTATGTACGGTCGGCTCTAATAATATGTATACGATTTTGAACCTTATGCCTTTGACATATGTTCCGAAATGTAGACATATTATTAGACGTGACTGTACCCCTTTTTAACTCTATTCCTTAGTAATAAAGTTAAAAAGTGGTAGCATGATTGTAGGTGTAGGTATGCATATTCAATGCTGCTGACAAAAAAACTACTACTTTGTTGTATTCCTGGCAGCAAACCCTTTCATTTCATACACGTATCATGATGGATTTCAAACAGCCAGTCTGCCATCTTGAAGAGGCCGCCATATTGGATTTGTAATGACGTTTCTTAGCTAGTCATGTATTGTCATCAGAACTCAGAGCGTATGAAAAATTTCATCCTAATCGAAGACCGGGAAAAATTAAGATTCCAAGCTTTTTGTTACATACATGAGAAGCTAATAATAAAAGCGTGTTAATAAAAGGAAAGTTTCTGTACATGTACAGTCGACGTCAAAGATATCATTAACGGTTTAAGTGCCAAAAATATATTTACTTACACGACTTTATTGCCTTGACTTAAGGTCGCGTCAATACATTTTTGGCACTTAAACCATAATGTAATGATATCTTTGACGTCGACTGTACCTCTCCGTACACGTCAAATGGGGATGATTTTTTTGGTTTCTTTTTTCATCATCATTCCTTCTTTCTTGGGGGTCATTCAATTATTACGTAAGCAGATTTTTTACAAGTATTAACCCCCTCCTCCCCCTTATCAGCAAAAGTAAGCAAAGCTCTTAGCCCCCCTCCCGTGCTTACGTAAACATTGGTACACATTTTTCAACGTGTGGGTTGCCATATATGTATATATAAAATTTAATAACTACTGCCGACATAATCACCATCTCGACCCACCCCTCCCCTTTGTCAGCAAAAGTAAGCAAAACATAGACCCCCCCCCACCCCCTTACAGTGCTTACGTAATAATTGAATGACCCCTTGGCTGGTATTTTATTCAGTTTTCGAGTGAAAAAAAGCATTCGCTAATTTCTTCGACTAAATCTTGGTGTCCAAAAAAATAAAACATCAAGTCGGAAACTGCGTAGTTGCTTATTGAGAGTGGTCGATAACCTTAGGTATTTTTTATTAATCAAACATGTAGTGGACTGGAAGAATGTATTTAAATTAATTAAGATTATAAGTAGGTAGATACCTATTTTACTTGAATCCACTATATTTTAGTTCATTGTTATCTATTAAGCATTATATAATTGTTAACTATTAAATATACATAATGACATCTAAAGGGGAAATCTCATCCTCTGAGAATTTGATCAAAACTCTAACCACGCTATTGGGCGGGAAGAATAATCATTGAAAAATATTGTACAAAAAATTCAATATTTTCGGATTTTTTTAAAAAGCTTTTCAATTGAACGCAGCTCTGAAGAGAAGAAATTTTGTAATTTCCCTAAAATAACCATTTTAAACAATATTTATCATAGTCATAAATATTATGTATCCGAGAAAAAACTAACATCCAATACTGTCTCAAGGTGACGTCACCTCTCGTCACGAGTACAAGTCACCTCGACACAGTATTACAAACTTCTAAACTCTTCGGGCATCTGGTCTATTTTCTATTTATTTTTCCCTGAAAAGCAACACATTCCATCAGGAGTCGCAAATGGAATCTAACAAAAAATTACAATGTTCGGCAATGGTGTTTCACATAGACGAAGAAGATCGTACACTGCGTATGTCACACTCTCCATAGAAAACATATTCACTCATTTCAATTTTTTGTCAAGACCAGTGTTGCCAGGGCTGTCGCGTCACTAGTCACGTTTCGGTTTCCTAAAAATCACGATTTGGCTCCAAAAGTCACGCGTTTCAGTTGTTCTTGATAAATCGATTTTAGCAAAAAAAAAAAACCGGCCAAGAACGTGTCGGACCACGCTCAGTGCAGGGTTCCGTAGTTTTTTACTGAACCTTCTAAACCGATCAAGTTGAATATAATTTTCCTTGAAAGCATTTATGTAGCTGAACTTTCATCACTTTCATGATTTATTTCATAATTTTTGGACTTACGGTTCAAAAGTTAGGGTTAAGTAGAAAAAAAATCATCTCCCACTGTTCGGGAGGTACTCAAAAAATCAAATAAAAATAATTTGCAAAAAAACATTGCTTTTTGCAATGAGGGTTTTTGATACTTTTTCTGCCGCTATGGGGAGGTGAGATGGCAGCACTGAGCCGACCGTATAACGAACTGTCAAAATAAATACGCGCATTTAATTTTCAACATATTTATAGGTTTATTTATTCTGAAAACCATTACTTTAGTCATATTATTACCTAAAATAAATAAATAAAAAAGTTCCAAGTCAATTCTCATGAAATTAACAAAGTTATAGTAATTATTTTGAATACCAGTGACTTTGAGCGCCTGTTTTAGAGTTCAATCTTCAGTTCGACGACCATGTATTAGTCGTAATCCATTACAAAATCAATTCTCTTCCAAATAAAATAGAATTTCAATATTTTAGGCCCAGGTGCCTATGAATAGTATGAATCTGACAGCTGTCGAGACCAGGCGCGTGCGAAGCGCCGCCTGGTGGCAGAAAAATTATCGAAAACCCTCATTGCAGTACCAATCTAAACTCGCCAGCGACTTAAACGACTCACACAAAATTACACCTTAATGTTTACGAAATAAGTGTTATTGTCACTCTGCCAATGCCCATTACTGATATTGATACTAGCGAAAGCGAATATTGAATAATATTGATACTGTCACTTGTCAGTGTCATGAGTGTCATTGATAATGACAACTTTGACAAGAGACAATTCTCTATTTGTGGGTGCGTTCCATAATCATAAATTACAAATATTTTGTTTCAAAATTGACTTTTGTAAAAAAAATCACGAAAATTTCTTAATAGGGTAAAAAGTCACGAAAATTCCCTTAAAATCATAAGTCACGCGCTTGTCACGCGGGAGGGTCAAAAGTCACGCAGATCGTGACTTTCGTGACCATCTGGCAACGCTGGTCAAGACAAATTAAATTAATTACACATGATTTTGAAATTATGGAAATAGCTCTTGTCGACCATTGGTTATCAACTGCGATCATAAATAACATGGACGTCTAACGCCAGCTCAAAAATGCCCCCAAAAACAATTGTTCAATTGTGCCAAGATGGACAGGACATAGCGCTTTTCTTAACACCGCGCATATATTATGTCGACGCAACATCTTTGACAAGTGCTTATAGAATATAGCCAATCAAAACTTTGATGGACCAATCACAACTATTTTTAAATGGCGGTTTAAGTTTTTATAGGTTGACATTGAAATTCGTTACCGTGACGCATTGAAGAGGGGGTGACACTTGTCAACTAAAATTAAAGACCGTTTTTGAAAGGCAATTTAATATGGCGTGCGGCTTCCATGTTTTATTTGTTCGTAGGTTATCAACCACTGGATCTTCGATCGTTCAACTCTCTTAGCGGCACTGATTGCTGCAAAAACCTTTCCCGCCCCGTGCTAAATTGCTGCCGCGAAATAGGTAGGTATGTACGATTAAGTTATTCTGTGGTGAAACGAACTCGCGAGCTTCATAGTTGTGATTAGACTGCGTTTTCTCCCAAGGGGATAAAATAGGGGAAAACTAAGTAAAAACCGTTAGTAAAGACCGTGTGGTGACGGCAGTAAGAATCCATTTGTCACCACACCAACTCCTCTTGCGGGTGTCGTAAGAGTCGACTATGGGATTGAAGTGTCGCTGACCATTTTACAAGATTGATGATGGGCAGCAGCGTCATCATAGTGGCCACATTACTGCGATCGCCAATCCGCTTGCCCAGCGTGGTGATTATGGGCATTTACCTCCTAATGCGTCTATACGCATAGTTAATAGGAGAGGCCTACGTCCAGCAGTGGACTAACATAGGCTGATGATGATGATGATGATGATGATGATGATGATGATGATGAAGTACAAACCTACTGGGTAAAACGTTAACTGTAGCCGTACAATGAGCTATACGCAAGTACGAGCGGGATGCATATAAAGTAAACGCGCGTTGATAACTCCGCGGCAGCGTCAGCTCACGATACGTCTACAGTTAGAAAGTACCTAACTACTAATGGCAATAGTCTCACCACGAGCTACTAAGCTATGAACTATGGGCTATAAACACGAACAAAAGATATGCACTCTCGTTTAAAAAAGAGACACAAGCTGATAGCTGGGCGAGTATCGCCATAACGAAGTGTTGCCTCTCTCTCGCACTAGTGCTTGTCCATTAATCACCTCATACTGTATACGGGGATGGTCTAGAATATACTACTTGACCCATTTTTAAAGTTTGTCTTATATTATTAATCAATATCTGATTAACGGAAAAAATATATAAATATATTTTTTCACGACCTAGAAAACCGCAAAATTATAACTTAAAATTTAAACTTTCGTTACCGGGCGAAAACGATGCTAGCCATGTTAATGCTTAGATTATCTCTTAGAGGGCTTTTATGACTCGAGTTAGTATTCAGCTTACCTACCGTGATGAATACAATGTCTTTCATCATGCTTGCCGACAAAAAAAAAAGTTTTAAGACATAATATTGTTAAATGACATACTGACATTTCTATTACTCCTTAGGGAATATCACTTTTCTATTACTCCCGATACGTGTGCAAGCAATGGCGCGCTTAGACAGCAAGTGCAATGAAAAAACTTTTTCTACCTACAGTCGCCATCAGATACCTAACCTATATCGAGGCGTATGAGCGCTTCGATTTTTTTTCTTGCGGTTTCATATTTGGTCCCATAGTAAAAGTTATTTAAAATCATTAAAACTAGATTCATGTTTTATTATCTTGTATCACCATTTTATAACACCCTGTATATCAAGCCTAGCTCAAAGAAAATAATTATAGTATTTTCACGTACCTACAGTCAAAGGCAAAATAAGGCTACATAAATATGCTCAAAAATATGTCCCATTGCACTATAATGGCAGGACCAGATTGTTTGAATGTAACTTTGAAATAGAAGAGGTACTATGTTTTACAAAAAGTAGCAAATAGTACCAATTCAGTACTCAACTAGGCAATATGAATCGATCGCATTCTGGATCTGCGGCCCTGAAATTCGTAAATTTCGAGCATTTGTTTCTCTCACTCTAATGACGCCTTCGTTGGAGTGACTGAGAAAAATCCTCGAAATTTACGAATTTCGATTTTCGCGGTAGTAGGCCTTGTAATGCCATTATAATGGTTACCTTTATTTCTGTGTAGGTACCTAATAAGAACATCGTAACCTATTTATAAGAGGATTCTTTCGATACATATTTTTAAACTTGGCTGTACCTATTTGCCTTGTAAATAGCTTATGTCCATTGATTAGGAATAAAATGAAGCTAAAAAGGAATAATTAAAATTAAGTGCACAATGTAAATTGAATAAACTACATACGTGTATATTCATGGTTTGGTATAAGTCTGGTTTATTATATCGTGGTATTAGGTGGTACCTACCTGTCCTACCTCGAATGGAGATACCGCATTATTTGTATCGAGCACGCAACTCCACATTGTATGGCTCGAGGGACCGCGAGAACCGGTCCGACTTTTTGTTTACGGCCCGATCATTTTATTGTGCTATAAGTTACTTATCTCTGCTGTGCTAAGAGCTAGTCGACTGTTTTAGTCAACTTTGTTAATACAGTATAGATAATAGATACCTGTATTTGAATCATGTTTTTTTTACAATCTATACTAGTACGGCCGTGTGGTGACGGCAATAAGAATACATTTGTCGCCACCCCAACTCCTCATGCGGGTGTCGTAAGAGTCGACTAAGGGATTGAAGTGTCACTGACCATTATTTGATAAAGGATTGATGATGGGCAGCAGCGTCATTATAGTGGACACATTACTGCGATCGCCAATCCGCTTGACCAGCGTGGCGATTATGGGTATTTTCCTCCTAATGCGTTTATACGCATAGTTAATAGGAGAGGCCTACGTCCAGCAGTGGACTATCATAGGCTGATGATGAAATGTGCAGACAAGTATTCTTGTAGTATTTTAGGTGGGCATGCAAGAGCGAAGAAAATAATGAGTTGACATTTAATTGAACCATTTAATCACTGCTAACAATCACTGTTTGGGTATTTAATAGACATTTAAAGTAATAAATGTCGTCATAGACATTTAACATTGAGATAAATTTTGAGATTTAAAAGTTTTAGAAATTCATCTTAACAATGATATAGACACTTATCGATCATGAAATTGATAAATTTATTAATTCTAAACAGTCCGGTGGTATTCAATCTATCACAAATAACATTTGACACTAAAGCTTAGCGTCAAAATACTCCCCTTCCAACGTCCTAAAACTAAACTTAACATAGTTAAAAATGAACACAATTAATTAAGGTACATACCTATATTCTAATATCCTTCGAATGCTTATGGCGAAACCGCGAAATACAATTGATACCCGGCTTTATAAAGATGTTATTCAAGAGTAACACCTATAGTATTTCATTCTATGTAATCTTGATCGACTCAATATTAATAACGATCTATATAAAGCCAAGTTTTAATGATTCAAAGGAGTTAATAAATGCATTCGTTAGATAAAAGAATGAGATCTCGTATAAAGCTCAAGCAGGCAAGTCGAAGTTGGACACGTGGACCTGCGGCACGTGTTCCGGGTCGGTGGTGGGCTTGCTCTTCGCATCGCAGATGCCCACCTCCTTCAGCTTCCATTCCCACTCCATCACCTGCACGGCGTGCAGTGTTTCGGCCTCAATGTGCTGCCGGCGCAGCATGCCTTCCTTGATCTTCTCCCACTTGTCATCCACTTCCTGCAGCCACGCGTTGATCTGCCGCCCGTTGCAGCGCCCGCGACGAGTCGTTCTGTTCTCCTCTTGCTCTGGAGGTATCTCGCTGTATATCTCTTTCCCGCGCAGGATCGTGCAAACCGAGTACGGCATCGACTGGTTACTCACAGCCCGCTCTGCCCGGCCGTGGACTCGCAGGATCTCCTGCTCCACAGCCAACACCAGCTTCTCTTTCTCCACCAGATGCTGAGTGACCAGACGCGTTCGCTCTTTCTCCTGGGACGTAAATTCTTCTACCATCTGCGGCGGAAGTGTCGTCGGAATCTCGATCTTGGTTTCCGGGTTCACGTTGGACTGTAAGGTATAAGTGCGTCTATTCATAAGGTAATTGTTGAAGTCTTTGGGAGGTTTAGGCTTGACGGGTAGAAGGTTCTTCTGGCGAACTTCGATCGTTTTCCGAATGTGTATGTACATTTGGTAAGCATTGGGATGGCTAGCAGATTCCGCTCTAACTTTGTCTAAAGGTTCGCTTTTGGATATTTGTGCGTCTTTGGTGGCTCTTATTTTGCGTTTGCGAGGGTGTATGTCGATGGGCTCGGGCCGTGCGCTTGCGACGGCGGGCTCATCTTGGGCGGGCGCGAGGGCCGCGTCGGGAGTGATCGGTTTTTCCTTATCCTTTTCTTTGTCTTTGTCGGCATCGCTGTTCCTGTGGGCGCGCGCGAGTTTCTGCGCCACCTTGCCGCCTGTCCCCGCGAGCGGGCCGGCTCCTAGCGTATGCCGGCAGCGGAGCTCCGATCGTCCGATTCCCCCACGTAGCAACTCAGTTATTGACCCGAGAGCGCACTCGTCTGTGCTAGATGTCTGGGCACCGCCTGCGCGCGCAGCCGCTCCGGACCGCCTCAAGTCTAGATATAACAGCCTAGCCGAGATGCCGGCCCCTTGCGACTCCTGTAAAGGTAAGCAACTTTTTAAGAACCGAAATAAAATTTGCAGTTAAGTGGAATACCGCAATACAGTGCTGTGAGAAACACGTGGCGTTCGTTGTTGTTATTTTGCCGGCGGCAATTTAATTTATCGATGAGAATGACGCAGTTACATTCACCGTAAATATTTAAGTAGGTAAGTGGATAACTTTTGTTACGTTTTATATTTTAAATTAAAACTAATATGTGACTGAATTACTCATTCAAACTCTCGATTACATTTTCTAATGACGCATTTCTGAAGCAAATCAGTGCGTAAAAGTAAATGAATCAACAACAGAAACATAGATAAATTACAAACTTTTAATTATTTACAACCATTTTTAATACGAATATACACTAGAAATCGTCTTATGCCCAATTCGCACACTTTAAAAATTACAAATATTGTGTCAATAAATTAAAACTTACCTTATTTAATCCTTAATTTCACAAGCCACGCAACTGAGCGTAAATTACAGTAACGAATTAACCAACTATAAAAATATCGGGTAGTTTCCAATACAAGTAAACTCGTTATGTACCTGCGGCGTACTGCGCGGTGCAGCGGCCAGAAACGTCAATGCATTTTTGATCCATAGAGCAACGTCCTCCCGGAAATTGTCATCTTGTCATATACCCCAGAACATAAGAGATACCATCTCATCCATATCTAGAAAAAAGCTAGATCACCAATTTATAACTAGGCAATCAATATCAAATTACTGACATGGTTTTCTGATGATCGGTCCGCTTGCAATTTTCTAGAAATTTACTGATAAGTACGATTTTTTAGCATTTAATAAGTGCGATAGTGAAAATAAATTTAAATTATTTGAAAGTATTTACAGACATTGTTTGCAGCATTAGTTACGAAATAACTACGTTTAACCGGCATTTTTAGGTACTTTAACTTCACTCAGGTTAAAGTACCTAAACCTAAACCTAACTGACACCGTATCATATTCAGAAAATATTCATGTGTTATATCAATCAAGAAAAACTAGTTGTGTACTGATCCTAGCGGTTTTTCCGTATTTGCCTCGGTTTGGGTCCGCTATTTTATACAATAAATACGTATTGTGTATTGGAATGATACCTAACGCTATTAACAGATAAAATACCTAACTAATTGTGACTTAGAGACCCAAAAAGAGTCTAAACTATCTAAACCAAGGCGCGACTCGGATTGAAATGTAGCAATAATAATGTATAGTAGTATTATGAATTAGTAGGTATATCCGAATCTTTATCAACGTGACTAAAGTAATTTTATTATATTTACTCGTATGTTTTGTACATCTTAGCCAGAGCCCTCATGCGTAGAAAAAGTTTAGAATCGTCATAGACTATTAAAAATAATTGTGAAGAATCTAAACAAAATAAAAATAAACAATACCTTGTCCATTTTCTAAAATCATGTTCGCCATATTTAAAGCAATTGAACGTAGACCTTAGAAAAATTGATATACTATAACTATAACCACCTACCTACTTTTACACGATTTAGAAATATTGAAACATATACAGTATGTATCACCGCGTAGAGCAAAGAAAGAAACCCATTAATGTTTAGATCATTCTAAACAACTTTTACTATGGGGCCAAACCCGAATTCACGAAAAAAAAAATACTCTCCCATACAACGTGTTCATGATCACGCAATCAAAATGTATGAAACTGTCAAAAATTTTTTCGTGAATTCGGGTTTGGCCCCATAGTAAAAGTTGTTTAGTATGATCTAAACATTAATGGGTTTCTTTCTTTGCTCTACGAGGTGATACATACTGTATGTACTTAGATTAGGTATAAATAAATAACATAAAACTGGCATTTTTCACGTGTCTTTCTAACCGAATGCATATTACGTCATATTAGGATCGATTGCGATTTTTTTACATATTTAAGAGCTTTCAAACTTTTATTTTGTCAGCCTACGTAGCCTAGTTGGTATTGTCCCTGCCTACGTACCTGGAGGTTCCGGTTTCGAATCCCGGCGAGGGCATTACTTGTTTATTTATTTATTACAAATATCTGTTCCCTGGTCATGGCTGTCTATGTATTTAAGTGCCTATATGTATCTATGTATTTATTATATATGTATATCGTCGCCTGATAGCCACATCACAAGCCTTAATTGAGCTTACCGTTGGACGAGGGCGATTTGTGTAGGATGTCCCCTAGATATTTATTTATTTTATTTATTTATTTAAGAGCTTCAAAGAAAACAAAATTTTACCTCATATTTTTGTATCACGACGTACCTGTTTGTTTGACTAATTGACTTTCTGAATACAATGGAAACAATCGTGATTTTTGTTTTCATAAAACCCTTAACTATATATGTTTTTTTTGGAACCATCCCATTACTTATAAATCTTATAATCGATACTTGATTAAATTAATTAAAGTAGTAGTCTCTTGGCTACAGAGCTGCTGTATTAGAGTTGAACTATGCCCGACTATTTCTGGATCGAAGAGACGCTCTGGACAGTGCGATCAATCGATCATTGATCTATCCTCCCGTTCGATACTTACACCTGTTATCTACATACGCAGCGTGTTAATTTTATACCAACAAGGTACAAAATGAACCCTATTGTGAGACTCCATTCGTCTATCTGTAACAATGTGACTATTTGAGTCCAATTCGACGGGTTGCTTGGTGCGTTAATGGAAGCTACCTGAAATATAGATTTTTGGTAAATTAATTCGATACATTTTTTCCATAGGTCAGCTAAACCTCTATTATTCATCATTATCATTTATCACATTATGACGTCATGGATTGAAGTGTCACTTACCATTATTTTATAAAAGATTGTTGATGGGCATCGTCATCATAGTGGACACATTACTGCGATCGCCAATCCGCTTGCCCAGCGTGGCGATTATGGGCATTTACCTCCTAATGCGTCTATACGCATAGTTAATAGGAGAGGCCTACGTCCAGCAGTGGACTATCATAGGCTGATGATGATGATGATGATGACGTCATACTCTTAGATTTTGACTTTGACTTCGAAACATTTCACTTTTGGTAAGATATGCTGTGAAAAGTTAGTTACCCTATTAATTACTTATTATTAAACCGGAATCAGAAAGGGATTCGCGAGTACTGTTGACACAACATTTACCAAGAAAAGAGTTGTTTATACCTAGATGTAGTGAGTGATTAATTAATCTATTGTCTAAAAGTATCTGCACTTAAACTATGATTGTATGAAAATAACTATAAATATCTAGATTGACTTATATACACTGTTGTGTCAAAAGTATTTTCAAATCCCATTCTAATCGCGGTTTGATAATGATAATTGATAATACATGCTTCAACCATCCGACGTTATGCTTTCCATTGAAAACGGGGTGTCATACAATCGGGCCTAGGCTCGACGAGGTCTAGCGTGAATCATTCTTAAAACGAAAAATATACCAATCAAGGTGGGACTCGCCCCCTGAGAGTTCAGTGCTTGTTATGTTGTATTTTTATAGGTATTAGGTAAATTATATTTTGTCAGCCTCTGTAGCCTAGTTGGTAGTGACCCTGCCTACGAAGCTGGAGGTTCCGGGTTCGAATCCCGGCGAGGGCATTCTTTGTGTATTTATTTATCACAAATGTTTGTTCCTTGGTCGTGGCTGTGTATGTATCTAAGTATCTATACGTATCTATCTATTATATATATCGTCGCCTGGTACCCACATCACAAGCCTTAATTGAGCTTACCGTGGGACTAGGTTGATTTGTGTAAGATGTCCCAAAAATATTTATTATTTATTTATTTATTTATTTATATTTTTAATCATTGAAGTATGGAGGAGGTTAGCAGAAAATATGTGATAAAATAAAATTCGGGATCACATTGTGTTATCCATCGCTTTATTCAGGCTTCAATGAACCCCCTCACCGGAGATATATTTTGATCCCTTGTGACACAAATCTGCTGTTTCATCCCTGAGGTGGAAAATAATTTGTTTTTAACTTTCATGGAATCCGCTACATCACTATGCCTTAGAGATGGCATGACACTTGTTCCACCTTCGGCACGTTCTTAAACTTACAATGTTTGGGTGTGTAGATATACACCGTGTTTTTATTGATTTCCGTTAAATTGGACAGGTTACTTGGGACAACAATAGAAGTTGCCTGGTATATCAGCTTTTGTTATATTTCGTAAAAAAATTTTTGGTTTCGTTTTCATACATAATAATTGTAATGGCAAGTGTGAGAGAACCTTAACAATAAGATCTCAGGTGAATGACGGCACACATCAAAATAACTAACTTTAGGATGTAATAAAGGTTGCAATACACTTGTTCAGTCATTAAACTTATTTTTTGAATAACTCAATAACATTAAGAGTTAATACAGTAATTTCTTAGAGAAATTGATTATATTTGTCCTAAATAAGCTTCTTTTTAATTTAACGGAAATCAATAAAAACACGGTGTAGGTATTATGTAGGTATATTTTATGGATGTATGTGCTATTTCATGTCAACTTGACAAATTTTGTTAAAGTTTTGCACCCGAAGTTCCGATCACTAAAAATAAA
>JALPQI010025762.1:0-15639 GCA_025490895.1 Thaumatotibia leucotreta
CGACACTTTCCGACTGAATTGATTGCAGTGATGAGCTATCGACAATTTGTTCACCCAAGAAACGAATAAAAGTTATAGATCCCATATCAATAAAAGCGACAGATATATTTTATAGTAAAGTTGAGCGCTGGTTTACACTCCCACGCTGTTCACGCGTTGGCGGGACCAGTGAAGCTGATTTTGCAAAATTGAAATACAATAAAGTTGGCAAAGGATGCAGTTTACGTATTACTGTAAACAGTGGATAGTATTGTAGTACGGGTTCAGTCTGCGGCGACGCCGACACTGGCGCGGCGCCAGAATGCCGCTCGGACGCATTTTTACTCAATAAATTAAACATGGCCACTGCAGACTCGAGTGAGCTTTTCTGGGGATTGTAGCTGAAACTTTTTAGATTGGCTTCTTTATGTTTGGGCTATTTGGTGTTTTGACGTTTAAACAGGGTGAATATTATGTAATGGTCACGTGTTTTTTGTCCAATTTCATTATCAACGCAGACTTTTTAAGCTTTTTTATATTATACACAATGCACTGATAGTTAAATGCAGGCACATCTACACAATATATGTCGCGTGGCTTTAGTTACCAGCCACGCACTTCTGACAGTTTATATAACGTGTTATACAGAAAATCTTAACACTACACGTATGTATATACAAACGGTCAACATTATCATTTCTAAGAATAAGTGAAAAGTGAGCATTTCTCTCAGAGGTTAAACAAGTCGTCACATGTCTCTGTTTCCACGGTTAATGTTCTGGCTTCCAAGGGCTCTCCAGGGTTGCCTTACATACTTAGTCTAATATCACAGCACGCAAGTCCTCGATACCTCACTTCAGGTCCACTATAAAGGGCCCAGGTCCAGGTCTGCCATCGGCCGCACTCACCACAAAACGGAGACTCGAGGTTTCCCACCAGTTAACTCGGAATAAATTACTAGGGGGACAAGATCTGGAACTGCCGTTCAGCAATCAGGTCAACATAGGATGCAACGCAACATACTATATGGTGCACTCGCGCTCTTCCTTAACGCTTTATAGTCTCCTAGTCTAGTCCACGGCTGCACTGCACTCTGCATGCCTAACCCCTCGTCTTATTGCTCCCGCTCTTGGCAACCTGAAGGATCTCACCATCCGATGCCGACTCCCTGACCGGCAGTCCAAAGACTACCGTCCCAGTCTCACGCCTTGGCCAACACCGCTTGGCGTGCTAGAGGGAGGGCTAACATCGGTCCGCCCCAACTCGCAAAATCGTGGCTAGCTCCGAACCTCCGCGTCGGGCGTGGCCTCTGGGCCTCTCTGGCCCGGCGCCCCGGCCTCCCGGCCCGGCCCCTCGGCCTCCCGGCCCGGCTAGCCGGCCTCGCTGTCCGCGGCCGTGGGCTAGCTGGAGCTGGACGTGGACGGCGTCTCCCGGCCCAGCTCGGCGGCTATGATGGCAGCCGTCAGCTCCTTGCGCGCCTTCTGCACCACCCACACCATTAGTGTGATGCCGATCAAGATCTGGAATAGAAAAGGGTATAAATTAGATTGAGTGTGTACACTGTATCACATATTTGAGGAGTTTTTACACTTTAGCTTTGACTACTGCTTACATTTACACAAATCTACCCCACTGAATATAAAATTTAATCAAACATTTTATCGGTTTTAATAACGTCATCCTAGTAAGAGGACGATTAATCAATTTCGTAGTATAACGTAAGGGTAAAACTTTTAGTGTGTTAAAAACGAGTAATTGTAAAGACTGTAGGTAATGAATGATGCAGACAGGAAGTCAGTGCTGCATTAATGGTAATAATAACAATCTTATCATCCTCCATCCTTTAAGCGGCACCTACATAGTTTAGGAACAAAAAATATCCATCAGTATTAAAAATTTACACTTGTCATATAAAATTATAAATTCATGTATAATATTAGCTGCTAAATTGCATAGCCTAATTTTTGAATTCACCCACTTATTCAGCTAATACCTACCTAGTTCCCAACATTAATTTACTATTTCTTTGGTGGAAGGTCAAGACATTAGTAACGCCACCACTCCCATTGTATTTATACCAATTTTTCCACTCTGCACGCTCTAGATAGTCCCCAGGATTGTCGTCGGAAGTACCTAATCTGCAATGCAAAGGGCAACCGCCGACATTTCAACACAAATGTCGCTTTTACCAGACATTGCGTATCTTCTCGTCTGCGACAATGCACCTACAAAAATATGAAATACGTGTATTATATGATATTTCCTATCCACTGTGAGTGGTTGCTTTGACTTTTGCGATAGACTCTATGTCTATGTAAAATAAGAGTGATAACATGTAACAAAAGCTACATGAAGCAAGTTATTGAATAGGTAAATCTGTGCAGACACAAATAAACAATAGGTAATTTTGGGACGCTTGTCTGTTTCAAAACCAAATATGACGTGATCTAGTAATGTATTCTACCTACAAGATACACAAACAACGCTGCGTTGGGACACCAAGTCATTATTTAATAATATATTGAGGATATATCCCAGGAATAACTATATCGCATAACAAAATCACCATTAAAATGTTAGTGCGTTTACGTTTATATGCGGTAGTTCGGTACAAAGTCACGACGAAAAACACGACGCAACGAAATATACCTACTCGTAAAATTCCCGCCTGGCTACACGACCAGTTTACCAACTATTGATAACGAGCAGCACTCCAAAAACCCAGACTAAAACGACTTTAACATCCTGCAATGATAAACCTGGTTAACAAGTTTATTTCCGTCGTTTTTACCTTCACGGCGTACCTTGGCATTCATCTCAAGTTCATCGAATCAGGAAAACTTTTCTCTTTTACATTTGCGTAACCTAGAGATAGCTGAGCTGACACATGGCACACATGATAACGGTGAAATGATAACAGTGGAACTATCTCGTCAGGAGTGTCAATAGATAGTAAGCGGTATTTGATCATCGCCCTTCAAATTAGGCGATAACGTTCGCTGAAACGTGTGATGTATGACTTATCTAAACAGTCCTATTTATAGCTTGATTGTACACATGTTTACTATGTTGTTTCGTAACATAGTATGATGGTTGGTATGAAATTTGCTGGTTTGGTTGAAATCAATGCCACAACGCAGAACAAACCGGCGTAGGATATACAAACTATCAACAGCGACAGTTGGTCGACCACGATAACTACGAATTACAGTGAAATAAAGCTTTAAAAGTGCTTACAGGAAGTTGTTAGTTAGCGTAGGGAGTTAAATATACATAATAAACCTGCATATTCCCAGTGAGAAAAGCGCCACAATCTACAACATCTCGATTCTAAATAACGAAACGATTTGGTGACAATTTTAGACACGGTAAAACAGCATGTTCGCTACAGGGGAATAACTACCCAAATACCCACACTGGAAACTACAGGACGTTAGGTAAATGATTGGAAAATGGTAGAAATTCAATATTGCCCTTCAGTAAGAGCTCGCGCTCGCGGCAACCAGCACCCCAGCGGATATCTAGCAAACTATATGAAAGAGTAAAAACCTGGAAAGTCCCGCTAGGTTAGGGCTAGCACGACAGCCGCAGCGGCCGCGCCTCGGCCGCCGCGAGCGCGGCCGCGAGCTCGCGCCGCGCGCCGCGCACCACCCACGCCATCAGGGTGATGCCGATTACGATCTGCGGACGGGAAACGGTCGTCAGGTTTATGATGCTCCCGGGTTATAGTTTCATCATGCCATGCTGCTACTTTCGCACTTACTAGAACGTGGCGGCAACGATAATAATGGAACCAGCGGCCCTATCGCGGAAAACGAAATTCGTAAATTTCGAGGATTTGTTTCTCTCACTCTAATGACGCCTTCGTTTGAGTGACAGAGAAAAATCCTCGAAATTTACGAATTTCGATTTAAAATTGGGGGTGTAAAGTACATTAAGAGGACATTACTTTCGTTTCATTTGTTGTTGCGAGCAGATTATCAACATCAAGTCACAGGACTGAACTTGAATACGTTTGAACATGAAGGAACGTTTTGAGAAACTAAGCGAAACGAGGCTCTAAATAACTTTATTAAATGAATTTTTAAGGAACTGTGTGTTTGCCGCGTGTCTCCACTGTCTCCAGGTCACCACGCGCTCCATTGACGGCAGTTTGAATACATTTCTTCACTACCCTGAGTCTTCCCGTGGGTGTCGTAAGATCCGAAGGAATTAAATTGTCAATGAATATTCGTTTAAAGAACATTGATGATGGACAGCATCATCATAATAGACACACTACTGCAATCGCCAAACCGCTAGCTCAGCCTGGCGCTTAGCATAATCTCCCAAAGCGCCCATACGCACAGGTAACAGGATACACCTGCGTCCAGCCGTGGACTGAGTGAGGATGTTATTATGATGTGTGATGTGATGAGACCAATTTGAAACCACCGAATTTCTGAATTTGTAACAACATGTAATTTTCTTTAAAGTGAAATAAAAGAGAGACTGAAGTCGTTACACACGCGAACATGACGTGGACAGGTTTTAGCGAGCTTGTTGTTAATTAAAATTCTTTACGCTGTATTATGTGCGGTCTACGTCATTAAACATCACATGTTTTATGCCACTCAACTGGAAATCTCCATAAAGTCATATTTTTTAGGTAATACCTATTAATTAGCATCATTGCTAACTTATGTTACCTGTGAAACGACAGAACGGAGCACCATTTTCTTAGACAATACTGAATTTATTGGATGAAAACATTCTATGATTAATTGTTCAAATATTATCAGTAAAGGTGCATTCAGACCAAACGAGCATTCGCTATTCTAATCTAACCCCCTACTCTACGAAATTCGAAAGCAAACAACGATTACACAAAACGTGATTCATCGATTTCGTAGAGTGGGGGATAGTATAGCGAATGCTCGTTTGATTTGAATGCACCTAAGTCTACTTTGGCAGTGGCAGAGCGCGATGTAGCTACCTATAAAAAAAAATTGAAATCAACATTTAAGAAAACATAAAAAGTCATCCCATACTTGACTGTTTCATAGAGCGTTGAATGGCATACACTATTAATGAAATAGTAGCAGTTATACTTTGATATCGAAGACACGAAAAAGAAAAGCTTTATTAACATATACCGCCATCGCCCGATACAACGTTTTGCTTCAGAGGCACAAATCACAACGATAAAAATGTGAATGTAAATCTTAATCCGATAACGCTATTATTGCGAGTGCTCAGCAAATAGTTAATTAAAATGATTAAACGGGTAATATCAGATAAAGTATTTCGTAGTGGAGTATGGAACTATAAGTAATTTGTTTGTTTTGTGACTAAACACATCACGACTCACGAGCACATACTTTTTTTACTTATTGACTGTGATTGTGACGAAGTCTGCTTATGTAAATCCTTTTTAGAATCATTAATGTCACGCTTACGAACGCTAGAGTTTTATGAATGTCATCAGAAGTTTCCACGAGTTTTCCATTTTCCGCCGCGTGTCGATTGAACCAAGAAAATCTGCGTGTTTGAAATAATAGTGCTCGTATTAGACACTGGTAGAAAGCTCATTTTAAATTCTAGCTATTTGTTTGGATTCTGGCAAGTCCTAAAACTACGACCATGGCAACCGGGGGGTGGACAGCTAGCATCCCTGAACTACGGTGGAGACACTGGGAACGCCAATCCGCATGCCAAGCGTGGCGATCACGGTAAAATCTCTTATTATGTGGGCGACGCCTATGTCCAGCAATGGCGTCTTTCGGCTGATATGATGATGATCTGTTTGAAAAGCTGCAAATTTTAGCAATACACTTTCACTTACCTACGAGCCATACTAATACGTATAAATTACCTAAAGTACCTTTTTGTAGAAAAAAGGAACCTTCAAGTTTTTCACGCCATTTCATAAACACATTACAGACACGTATTTCTACGGGAAATTGCCTTAATAAGTCGTTACGCGTGTTCCCAATTTCCCCTCACGACTCGACCGAATCGACTCATTTCCGACCCTTTGACCCTGTCTATCGACTATAGCCAGGCTTGAGAGCGAGAGGGACGGATGCTGGGACCTTGACCCTTCCGTGTTAAGTGCTAATACTGAACGTTTCTGAAACGTGGGTGGAAGGTGAAGGTGACATAGTTGAAACTAGGGAGAGTTGCGTGCTTGTTTAACGATAGAAGTTTGAAGTTGAAAGTTGAAACCTTTACCTTTACGTAACCTGCGAGTAATATAATTAGAGAAAGCCTTTGGGTGAATTTTGCACCACACTCTAATATGCATCCATGGGCATCGTTGTGAAGATCGCCTGAATTTCAGATATAATTTTTCATTAAATGCCTTGAAAATGTTCAGTCTCCCGTAGCCAAAATTGCAAAAACGAAACCAATAAAGTCATGTCTATCTTTCTTCAAGATTTCTATATAGTTTCGATATACGATAGTCATCTTTGCTAAGCCCGTCTGCCAATAAATATGTTGGTAAATTGTTGTTGTTTTTCTGGTCATTTTTTCCGCAACTCGACATCACACGTGCCTATTTTGCGTAGTCCCAACGCTGGCCCGGTACTTGTTGAGGACTTCACATATGAGTACACCCTTGAATTGGTATGTTGGTAAGATATATTTTCTTGTATTTAGTTTTGTTTTAGGTAGTCTTGGCTAGTCACCTCTGTCACCTGACAGCACAAAGTTTTCGCCTTCCTGTAATGGACGCTCACAATGTCGATTGCCGCGGCCTAATTCCCGCCATCATTCAATTGAGGTGCAACGCTGTATGGTTGATATTCAGTACAGCTACATATGATAAAGCATTATCATGTGTAGCTTCAAAATAGTCGATGTACGAGTACTATACATATAAGTCTAAGTAATTTCTACTTCGAGTAAAAAAAAAAATTACGATGTATTTTATTGCTACTCAGGTTGCCATTACTTTAGGGGGTACAAACTACAGACGCGAGCGCTTCGCGTGTTGAACCTTGTGTCATGTCTTTGATGGCATATTTCGGTGTACAATGGTGACAGTGAGGATTGCCGGGCTAAAGACGCCAGCGTAAAACCTAAATATTCGGTACAGCTTCAAAGAGGATGGGTATCCCGTTTTAAACCTATTGAACCTGTAAGGGCCTACGCTAGCTTACACGGATTACCCGCAACGGACGCCCGCCTCAAAGAAATTGTATAGACACCGCTAACTGGCGCGGGCGCGTGCGACGGACGTTAATCCGCGCGGCGGGTTGCGGGTGTCCGCTCCGTGCGCACGCGGCGGGCACACAGGAACGGACTTGTTTCTTGAATTCAGCGCTAAGTTAGACGTGTGCCCGTCGCGGGCGCCCGTCGTGGACTCGCTGGCCCGCGGCGGGTGTCCGGAGCGGGACCCAAGAGCGTGCGCACGGGACGGGCGTCCGCGTAAGTTAGCGTAGGCCCTAAAGATACGGTGAAAAGTTGATGAGCTGCCATACACACACACACACACACACACACACACACCTGGCACGCGAACACCGCGTAGCCCGTCGCGTGGGACTCGTGAAGCACATCATGCATGGAGCGCAGCGTGGAGCCGAGGTAGACGTTGATCAGCTGGGCGGGGAACAAGCCCAGCATGGTGGCCAAGTGGTAGCCGCAGCCGCGGACGTCGCTTACCTGCAAATAAAACAAACGCATTCACCACACCGATGATAGTTTATGTAATAGGGAACCAGGGAACGATTTCAATGTACAGTACAGTCAATCAATTGGAACTCTAAGCCACTCAGGAACTAAGTGATGTTATGAGATTGTTAGACATGTTTTACTACTTGTTCAAACTATTCAAAGTTACCTAGGCTAGGGTTCAAAGTGGTTGAGTTGAATGTACAAGTTCCAGAACATACTCGGCCTTCTCGAAAAAAATGGGTTGCCAATTTTTTTTAATACCGAGTCGATCAACATGTGTAAATGCAAAGGAAAAAAAAACAAATGCAAGCAAGATCTCATTGAACATTATCAATATTATCATGTATCGTGAATATTATCTTTAAGATTAGGTTTTATTACGCAATGGTCTGTACTGTAACAGTTGATGATCGCTTCAATTGACGTTCTAGTTACACAGCAGCATCTGTAGGTAATATTCGTAACGATTCAACTGATCAAATGCCATGCCATAGAAATACTAGGAATTGACCTTAAGACTTGTTGACTATAAAAAGAACAAAGCAAGGAATATTCCATGGTTTCAATTTTGGTAAGTTCTCTTAGGTCAATAAGTTTTAATCTTTTGACACTATTTCCATGATTAATGCACATAATAAAATAATATGTTGGCTGTAAGTGTACAGCCAGCATATTATTATATAGCATAATTAAAATTACAATCGATAGTTAGGTACCGTAAAACCACCTAACAGTCCAAACGCTCCCAACAATGGTGCAAAACTTAATCAAATATCTTCCAATAGTTGTAATTGTTACATTAATCGGCTATTTATAGGTAAAAACTCCTCATACATAATAAAAAAACTTTGACAAAGCTAAAAAGAAGATTGGGACTGATGCTTATATATTTAGGAGTTGAATTTGTGGACCATAGTTGCAGTATTGGACTATAGTCGAGTGGATATATGGTACTGAAATCATACAAACCCTTAACAATAATCATTTAGATTTGCAAGTAAATTTCACCGGCTTTGCTCACTGCAATTACTGTGAATTGCAATGAAATTAGGTCATTCGAATTTACTGTTCTTCAGTGCAAAAATGGGTTACACCAATTACACTTCAAATAGGTACGCTTAAATAATAATAAGGAGAGAGCTCAATTAGGTAGGTCTTCGCTGTCGTGACTAGCGGTACATAAAGTACCACAAAGAAAATACGTAACCGCAAATAGAAAATTAGAATAAAATTCTTGAACAATTCAAGCTCACGGGCATAGTAAATGATTGAATCTCGTTTCCGTCCCGGTTATAGAATGAAAGGTCAACAAGTGGCAATCGGAGCGATCGCCTGGTTATTTACTGCACAAAGCGTGTTTTAGCAGAGCACGCTACCTCGCGTTCCCGAGCACGCAGATCGAAAAAACAAGGTATACTACCGAGCTAGGCTTGTGGATGGTGTTATGCCACATGCGAATAAAATATATCAGTGAGCTTATGATGGGCAGATCATTATCTTCTATGTTTAAACTACAGTCGCACAATGAATGTGCAAGTGTTTAAAAAACCGCCGAAAATGTACGTAAAAGGGGCTTTTTAATCATGTGTATCATGACTTTTGTATCCACGGAGTTATCGGAAGATATAGTTACATGTTTTTTGGATTCGATGGGAATCGTCAGGGAAATTCCAATACATTATGATATAACATTATTTTATAAAAAATATTCATACTAATGAACGTCTGCTTTTGTCATGTAATGGAATAGAACAGAATGAAAATTCCGCATAAAGCCATCCGCTTAGCAAACCTAGTCGAGGACTAGGTCTATTACATCAATTAGCGAGTTCAGCGCCTGCGTGGCTCTGCTCTACAATCTAGATCTCCACGCAGATTGCTAATAAAGCGAGTGATTATGTAACATAATTAGCTCAAGGCTTTGTACAGTCGCCATCAGATATATCTTAGCGTCCGGAGCGCTCAAAATTATCCGAACACGCTTCTAACGTTACGGCAATAAAGGCGTATTCAGATATTTTTGAACGCTACGGACGCTAAAGGTGCGTTCAAACTAAAAGAGCATTCGCTGTTCTAACCTCCCACTCTACGAAATTCGATCGGTACACAAAACGTGATTGGTTGATTTCGTAGAACGGGCGCTAGAACAGCGAATGCTATTTTGGTTTAAACGCACCTTAAGATATATAAGATAGCGATTGTATGGCAATGTGTGAAAATAGTAATGTAGCTGGTAGTCTAGCGCGGTTGCCAAGATGATTCCAAATTTGGTTCTGGTATTCTTGTTTAGAAGAAAGTGAAATAAATAGTGTAACCAGGAGTGATTCCGCCGTAGGTCAAAAATCGAAAAAGGTCATGCGCTTATCCTGACTCCTGACCTTAAGAGTGAGTAAAATGATTCACTAATAGATATTATTAGATATAGCCGCCTTCCTATGTTCCTATGGGATCGGAATCACTGCAATCGTTACAAAAAAACCCTAAAGTTGCGTAGTACTCGCAGTAAATCAAATCAGTGAAAGTTATATGTTCAACAAGTTTTGGACGGGATCGATAACTTTCTTTCAGTCGCCCTAGCTTCCGGGGTATTGCCTTGAATATTTACTTTCGATTTTAACATCAGAGTATACTATGAATTCAGCCGACTTAAAGTTCAAGTTCAACACGGTCTCGTGCAACCATTGCAAGTTCTTCCTGTCCTTCTACCAACCCTAAGGTTGTCTAGAAGGGATCGCTTTTTAAAAGTAACATCGCCAGTTGTTACCTTATCCTTATGTTTCTTCTGATGGTATTACATCCAATAAAAATATTACCTAAAGAGAATAGACCGTATCGTCATTTCCTCATGCCATGCAAAGACTAACCCTCTTATTCATAAACGTCTGCTAACTTAACAAGCCGCTAAGTATTGTTTGTCCCTTTTGCTCTTATGGACACATTGTTAAGACCGAAAGGGAAAAACAATTATTAGCGTCTTGTTAAGTTAGCAGAAGTTTATGAATAAGGAGTAACTAGTCAACATTCAAGGGTGAATATTCAAAGTGACGTCAGAGAAGCAGAAAGTTCCTTAAGTCCTAATCCTAATGTCTGTCATCGTAATCAGTGACAGTCAGTGTGCAAACACGGTACTGCGGCGCTCGCTTATCACTGCCGACAGTTATCGTTCGCAGAAAACATTACTATTTATGGTTAATAGGCGGGCAAGTCACCAAGTATTTTGGAAATGACTATATTGATTTCATAATAATTAAAAAATCTGCAATCAAATTATACACCTTCAATGTTACGTAGCTAGGAAAACTGTTATGTACAGTTTGTAGAAAAATATTTGATTAATCGCTCCCAGTGCAAATCGTAAAACAAGTCACGGGTCAGGCTTGCAAACTCGAGATTTGTAAAGCCTACGGAGATCATACCTACCGGCTTCTAACCCGTTCCAGTTTGAAGACAAACCGATTATTAGCGCTTTTACCGGGTTGCCGGGTGGCTGGACGTCAGCGTTTACCCGGATATGTCCGGATTTTACAGTTTGTTAGGCGTCCGCTGTATCCGGCTCGTCCGAGTTTATATCGTTTTTAGGGTTCCGTAGCCAAAATGGCAAAACGGAACCCTTATAGATTCGTCATGTCCGTCTGTCCGTCTGTCACAGCCGATTTACTCGGAAACTATAGATGCTATAGTAACGAAATTTGGTAAGGATATGTGTTGTATGAACCGCTACAGGATTATGATACTAAATTGTAAAAAAACCATTGGGGTGGGGGCCCTCCATACTTGTAACTGAGGGATAGAAAAAAAAAATTAGTTGTATATGAGCGTGTGGGGTATTAATAGAAAGGTCTTTGAAAATGATATGAAGGTTTATAAATCTCATTATTATTTAAGCAAATCGTTTTCGAGATATCAGCTCGCAAAGTCTGAAAAATGTGTCCCCCCCCCCCTCTATTTTTTAAACTACGCGATATAAAATTCTAAAAAAAATATATGTTATGCACATTAATAAACTCTATCAACGATTTTTGGTTTGATTAAATTATCTCTTATATTTTTTGAGGTAGGTTAATTTAACTGTATTTTTTTAAATAATAAATTGATAATGGTACGGAACCCTTCGCGCGCGAGTCCGACTCGCACTTGGCCGGTTTTTAATACTCAATTAATTAAGTACCTAGGACGCGATATTACATTTCTTTTCCAATAATAGTTATTTGTTATACAAGGGTGCAAAGTTGTATTTTACCCGCGAGTATGAAATTGAAACACGAGCAAGCGAAAGGATTCTATAGTTGAACCACGAGCGAAGCGAGTGGTTCTAAAATAGAATCCTGAGCGCAGCGAGTGTTTTAACATACGAGAAGTAAAATACATTTGCACCCGTGTGTAACACAAAACTTTTCCCCTCACTAGAGCGAGGAAACTCAAAAATGGTAATTATTTGTTCACATTACAATCATCATCGGGTTAGTGATAATAATTTTCCAAATGCATCATGTATTTAATGCAAGATTTAGTCGCAGTAAACTTAGCACGAAAAAGTAAACGCAGCACGATTTTAACACATTCCTGTAGTTGCACACCAATTATGCATTATTAAATCATTCACATTAATTATTTTTACAAAATTATAACAGAACACCCTGAAAGTTGTTTAGTTTACTATTTTTATGCGTGTTCGAGTCGGTAAATAAAGATTATAACCTATAATATTCTTTGACAATGTTGACGTTGACATTTTCTGCGTTTTGTGATTGCATCTAGTCATCTTATCATCATTCACTAAAACAATTGTTACTTATGGAATTTTAGGATTTATATGTTAAAATCATCATATTATATAAAGGTTTGTATTTTACACTAAATTCTCAAACAAATTATTTAATTATCATTAATATGGAACAATTTCCATGAGCATTTTACGTTTTGTTATTCCAAAACCAAGGTCATTACTTTGCCACACAAGTGAATAATATGCGTTTTTACACGTTCGTATTAAAGGATAAACGAGCACTTTACGAGAAAAAGTAATTTTAAATAACATATTACCATATAAAATGTCAATAACACCTGTACTGTCCTTTCCTATTTTGACGAATTTGTAACGACACTCCCAAAGCAGGCTGCCTCTTTAGGCCTGGTTTCGGATCGGATCCCGGAGGGCATTTTATCTTATGACTGATGATAATGAGCCTCAATCCCAACGGTATCTTTTCTATTATTGTTACAAGTAAATACACCAATGAATACAGTATAGTAATCGTGCAATGAAAGCTGAACCAAGATGTTTAGGTATGCGTTTCTTTTAACAGCCGCTCGGTGTTTTTAAAAACACAAGCGAATAATCTAAAAATACTGGTATTTCCCTCGTACTCGTAAATGACAATGGCATGTATTTTGGGCTTAATGTTAATCTCGGATTAAACAGCGCTCGGAGTTCGGACTGTCAACGTGCCAAGAAGATAAAACGAATTCGGGAATTTTCGCACCTGATAACTACTTTTTGTGTGTTCAAATAACGTTAAATAAATACATTTTGGGACTGTCCAATAAATGTAGCAATACATAGAGTTCATATCACAAAATCATCATCTGCATAAGCGTTGCTTATAGCGTTAGCTTGGCATTCATTGCGGGTCAGTTTCCCACCATAATCCCAAAATCTAGTTTGGTCCATATTTTTACAAATTTATATACGAGTATGTTAATAACTGTTCTATTTAGGCAAGTTACTTTACGAGTATAGTTATGTAAGCGCCTGTCATCTCACTTACTAACCTAGACGTAAACGAATGAAATGAGACCTATTTAAGAATAATCCGATGTCCTCACAATGTTTTCCATGATCGAAAAGCGTTTCTTCTTCTTATGGTGCCATGCCCAGTCTAATGGGCGTCGGCGGTCAGCATGGCATTCTGGTCTTTGCCAATCTCTTGAGGGTGGCTGCGTCTTTTGTATGCGTCATTCCTTAACATTATCTATCCACTTATTTGCGTTTAATAAATATGAAATAAATAACATTTCTTACACAAGTTCGGATCTAGGTATGATTTATTACTACAATTTTGCTATTTTAGCTAGTAAACGTACATTTTATACGACAAGCGTGACTGACGCTTCCACGCTAAACAAAACCGACAAATTTCATATCCCATCTCTAGCCCCAAGGAATAAGGCCGCATTTGCCACGGCATGTGCCGGATTAGCAGATCTCCTGTAAACACCAATAACCTTCTTGTTTGTTTACAACACGCCTCGTCTGAAGCGACGTGACGGCGACTGAAAGGTATACAGCGCTGAAAAACATGCCGAGTTTGTGAACTTCTTTATTTATGTACAGGAAAATAAGGAAACATTTCTAACTTTTTGTTTGCATATGATCGCCATTTATTTGAATAAATAAAAAATAATATTATGTTTTCCTGTGTGTAAAAAAAAAAGGACGGGAGAGATCAAACGAAAATCACCCAGCACCTACACGTTCTAGAGCTCTAGAAAGCTGAAACTTTTATAAGATTAGGGATTCTTGAATCTTGGCGCAAAAGTAAACGACAAAAACAAATTCGATTAATACAAAAGAACGCCAAGTAAAATGTGAAAATATAGTATGAAAATGTTTATTTTCTGATCACTGCCAAGCGAATCTCATACTTCACATGTAGGTATGTAACTACATTATAAAGCCAGTGTTTGAATGATTGACTTCAAATTTTCACGCTTATTTTCTTTATTTCGAGGTATAATTTGCACTCTTTGCACTGTATTTTGCATTATTGCAGCTATTTATTCGAAGATCGTATATTTCGCTCGGTGCGCGGCGAATATAGATGCCCCATCAATTTCGCCTCCCACGCGGATGAAAATACACACGAACAGCAGTATTTGAGATATAAGCAGACTAGCTTATTTATGTTCTTTATCATCTTCAATACCAGCCGAAATTTTAGGATGAGACTCTACTGCAGTAGGGTCCGAAATTAGGAGGTGTTTTACTCTTTAAACTTTCATATCAGGGCATTACCTTGCGTGAGTAGAAAAATATTTATTCTTCAATCTGGAATGTTTAATATGTATCTAAGTGTTATGCATATCGTGTCCACATGTCCACAACATACTCTTATCATAGGGCTCATGCATAAATCATGCGAGGTTTTTTGGGCTACTTTTTGCTGTCTCACGTGTATTTTTTTTTATTCAACTTTTAACGTTTGCTCGCCCAAAATTCATGCACATGCGCATGGCCATGGGACTAGGTCGATTTGTGTGATTTGTGGACTTTGTGGTTGGCTGATAGGTACGAGTATTAGCACTATTAGCACCCGGGAACAATGTCAAAGATGAAGCTATAGATCAATTTCTAAGGAAATTCTTGCTATTAATAATTTTGACATGGTTCTAGAGCCCTAGGCCATTCTAGAGCTACAATCATCTAAAGGTGCATAAGACGAAACGAACATTCGCTGATCTAACCACCTACTCTACGAAATTCGATCGTTACACAAAACGTGATTCGTTGACTTCGTAGAGTGAGGGATAGAAATGATAGAATAGCGAATGCTCGTTTGGTCTGAATGCACCAAAAGCAGATTTCTATCGTCATAGCTTTGGAGTGTATGTTCAGGATGCTTAGCCAAGTTGCCAATCGCAGTTTTCCCTCCCTCACTCTTTCGTATTAGTGCGACAAAGACAGTTCGCTTTTCGTTTACGATTGACGCACTTTTAACTTCAAGCACCCTGATATGTTTGAGCACATTGTTTTGGTTTGTGTACAGGTACAGGTATAAGGTAATAGGTACAATCGCCATCAGATATATCAGAACGGCCATGGTGCTCAAAAATATCTGAACGTGAACCCTAACGCCACGCCATGACAATAGAAGTCTGTAGATATTTGTGAGCACCCTGGTAACTCCGATACCTGGCCTGTTGTCTCTGTCATTCCAACGAATGAGTAATTTAGAGTGACAGAGAAAAATCCCCGAAATTAGCAAACGTCGGTGTTCG
>JALPQI010025763.1:0-13740 GCA_025490895.1 Thaumatotibia leucotreta
TGGCGTGGGGAGCACGCGGTAAAATCGGTACGCATATGACGCGTCTCATCGATTCCTTAACGTCACCGTGGTTTAAGCTACGGTGTAGTCGCACCTTAAATTTTACGTTTAATCCCGTTTACCTAATGTATACAACTATACATTAATATAATTTTCATACTATGTAGTAAGTATTATTTATACGTATTTAAAATACGCATTTTTTTTACCCCTACAATTTTCGTCTTCCGTTAAATTTTTATACCAAACATAAAAATTACAAACTTTAAGTTAATGATTTATGAATTGTTTATTTATTATTTTGGGTAATAATCCATGCAATAAAACATATTTAATTACGAGTAATTACTTCGTCCGTATTTGGGCGGAGCAACTTTTTCTCATATTTTATTGCCATGGTTACGGTCTCCTGAGTCACGCTGGTTTTATGCAAAATTATGCTACATAACCCTTTAACGGGCAAGACTCAAAAAAATCCTGCATTCAAGCCTCAACGCCATTTTGTAGTACAATGTTATTGGGTGGTCGTTTTGAGACCGGTGCCCTATAAAGGGTTAAATGATACAAACATGCATATTAGTCTATGTTTGTAGGCGGAATTATGGAAAGCGCATAGTCAAAGTAGCATAATTTTGCATAAAACCAGCGTGACTCAAGAGACAGTAACCATGGCAATAAAAAACAAGTAAAAATTGATCCACTCATTCACAAATTTATGAAGTCATATAAATAAACATCGTTTAAAGATTGGTACAATTGTAAGTACAATAGAATCTCATGAACCCGAGTTTAATTACGTTTTATACTTTCGTAGATAGGTCCCTTAGGTAGGTAGCAAGTAAAAATGTCATGGACAAAAATGTTTTAATGCCTCAAGGCAGCGGGTGCATGCTGGAAAGAGATACGAATATATTTTAGAATAATTGATTACTACTTACTTGTAATAACGGACTCGATGATTTAATATCACTTTTTAAGCCATTCTAATAGTTTGAATATCTCAGTAGAGCTTGAAAATATTCGAGAACTTCTAGTATTCGAATATTTGGTGTTCAATTTTGTGATATTTTAATGTACATTTATTCGAATAACATAAAAAGTTGTATAATGCAGGTAAAATTGCTTTGATTTGTATATTTACCTCAAATACTTAAAAATAAGATAAGATCTTTTGCAGTAAATAAACGAATGTTCGTCTTATACCGTATTATTTGAATACTAAAATGCACCGAATTATAGAATTGCTCCTGCTTGAATTTTAAAATCGTAAAATTAATAGTAATGTGATGTTGGTTGAGTTTTTGTTTTATTCTAACATGTATTTGTCTCTCTAACGGTAAAGCATCGTGGTTGGCTTAGTACTGTAGTGTAAGCAAATATTTTATATGAATTATAATGATTCTATTTATTTTAAATAGGTATCTACAATGATTTTGTCATTTAATAACAAACCAAAGAAAAACGGCTAGCATGTATTGCTTGCCCCTTAGCCTTGTAATTGCATATACCCGAGAAATTCAACCTGTGTCCTCTGAGTCGGAGTTGCCGAGTGGCTTAGGCATCAGCCGCAAAAATGGAGCACGTGGCTCGACCCCTACCATTTTTATATTTATAATAATATAAAAAAAAATTAAAATCAGTTTTTTCATTAAAATTCATATGAAATAATCTCGGTAGATATAAGATCGAATTCCGTCTTGTTATAAATATAAATCTTTTCATAAAGCTAGTATACACGTATAACTGTGGCCAATAGATTATAGGGTGCGGTAAGGGTGTACATACAAGGGTGCATGTTGTTGAACATTAGATAGTAATTCATTATTTACTTTTGCAAATATGACCTTTATGCATTGTATATTTAGTAAACATTGTACTCCTAAGTAACGTAGGGTTTTTTTTGTGATATTCACGATTTTATTACATGGACTAGTAGAAATTATCCAACATGCTCTAGTAACAGGAGTGGGTGACGACGAGTGATCATGGAAAGGCCACGTAAATGTAATTTTTTTTTTTAATTTTAATGCTATTGAACTTTGAATTTAAGGGTGACCCAGGATAACGTAACCATAGCAACGAGTGGCAAGAATAAAGTGATTGTCCTATAGGTATATTTACCGAAAAGATG
Organism: Thaumatotibia leucotreta; assembly: GCA_025490895.1. Lineage (NCBI taxonomy): Eukaryota > Metazoa > Arthropoda > Insecta > Lepidoptera > Tortricidae > Thaumatotibia > Thaumatotibia leucotreta. The sequence goes on from JALPQI010025763.1 coordinate 2,132, forward strand.
ATAGCTAAAATCTGACAATGTGTACGAAAAATTTTAAATTTGTCTTTTCTGCCCTCCGCCGGCCGCTGCGCTAAACTAAGTTGCCGCCTGCCGGCTCCGTTGAGCAGAAAAATAATACATATAATTAAATACTTCGGCCGTCAAATGGGAAAGCCTCGGATCACATGTTTGTCGACAATTACACGTCATCCGTGACATTTCCCACTTAAACGCCCTTGGCATGTAATCTACTATTTCATAATGTTGTGGTAACTTTTGTTTCAATAAAATAAAATAAATAAATAAATGATATAATCTTTATTAACATTGGTCATATTTGCAATAGTAAAATAATTCATTATTTTTGACTAGTCTAATAAGATCTGTAATATATTGTTGTTTGATTAATAATTAAATAAAATCATTTCTTCTCATATATTGCACGCATGCTCAGTTTTCACTGTTTTCCTATTTTGTTTTTTATTTTTATTTGTCCTCTCATGATTATTTTTCGTCCCTTTCAGATGAAAGAGCCCCAGCATAGGTTATATGTGTTGTATAAGTACATAAAAATGCTAGTTTCTGTCGAATGCTAGAGTGGCGTAGCTATGTTACGAATTAGGAACAAAATATACAGGGCGTTTTAAGATTTAGACATACTTTGACAGTTGTATGTAGGTTGTAATGATATCTATAACAACTATATTAAATGAGACAATGGCTACCAAGTGAAAGTTTGAAATAGTCATTTCTTTATTTGTAGATCAAACGTTTCATATGACTTGCACATTGAGCAAAATACTGTCTAAAAGTTAAAAACAACCTGCTTATAGTAAATAACTAAATATATCGGCAATTACTTAATATAATACGTAAATTAGTATTAAATGTAAACTTTGAGATTAACATATCATTTTATTAAGACTAAATTAATTGTTATAAATATGATAGAAACGTAAAATGGCTTTTTTTGAGGTCTTTATGTGAGCCAGAATTTTTGCCTTATATTCCCTGTGCTTTAAGGCTCGATAACGCGCATGTTACACCAGGATTGTAGAATTTATAGTCTACGGTTGTTGCTTACCAAGATTACTTGCCTTCGTATACAGGGGAAAAATGAGTCGTGAACAGTAATACAATTAAATGCCCTACAAGTTACTTAAAAATGGACAAGTTATTTATTTACATTTTGTATTTTTTTTGGGTTTATGTTTTTGTATTATTTGGCTTTAGGATATCCAAAAGGATTTTTAAGACAAATTAATGGAATAATTTAAATTACCTCTTCAAATTGAAGTAATTAATAACGGCATTATTTCCATCGTGTAATATTAAACGATATTTATCACATTTAACGTTTTAAATATCTTAAATAGCTGTTATCATTTCTGAAAAACAAATAAAAAAATAAAATAAAATAAGTAACTTGTGGGGGATTCAATTGTTAGTTGTTTATAGAGTAAAAACGTATTACTATCCACGACTCATGTTTCACCCTGTAGTATAAATGTTCGCATTTATCTGAAGACTCATAAAGAAGCCATTATATTTAATGGTTGAGATCTGAGACCATGCTATACGTATATGATACGGGTGTGTTATACATAGGCTACGCCATTCCTGCTCGACCCTTCACGACGCGACAACCGAGACTTGCACGTAATTATCAATTGACTTATCAATTAAATTATAATTTAAAAAGTTACATGCCGATAAAGTTTCTTATACATTAATTCATATCATGCCATCGTTATGGTCCGTTCAAAACGATCGGTCGGTAGTGTATCTGGTTGTATCAACTTTTTTCTGTCTGTTATTGCCATGGTTACGGTCGCCTGAGTCACGCTGGTTTTATGCAAATTTATGCAAACATGCATATAGTCCATGTTTGTAGATGGCCCCAGGAGAGGGTTTATTAACACCAGAAAAATGCATGTTTGCATAGTTTATGTATCATAATTATGCATAAAACCAGCGTGACTCAGGCGACCGTAACGATGGTAAAAACACAGAAAAAAGTTGATTCACCCGTGTCAATATCGTTAACGATTTAAATTAAATGATAGAAGATGACATCGGAAATCGCAACAGAAGCCAATGCTATCATGAATATCGTAAAGATGAATTGAATTTGTGTCTCATTGCGCTTTACTTGTTATTTTTAACTTTTCACCTTCCACACTTTCGTATGTTTTTTAAATTTCTTTTCTTTTTTTATTGCTGTTGTCTTCCACAAAAAAAGCTACACTGGTAAGAAACAAAAATCGACAATGTTTTAATTCGGTGTGTAGTGTGACTTTATTATTCAATTTCCAACGAGTAAACGATCGATCGTAACGATCAATTGCTTTGTGTAGCGACCTATCACTACGATTTTCGTCCCATTGTTCGAATCGATATTTTTATTTTATTAACGGTACAAAACATATCGGTTAAATTATAATTTTAATACAAACATTGCTTTTGACTAGGGAGTGTAAACCGGTTTTGGAAACTATGAAAAAAAACTGTTAATAACTAGTTATTCATTGTATTCTGATACAAATAAAAACCGGTTTGGACGCCCTATTTTTGACTGTCATAGTGCCGGTTGTCGTACGAGGGTCTATTGGTTGTGAAAATCTTCGGGCGACTTAAATTTTTGCTCATTATTAATTTCTGTGTACTAAATATACCATAAATTTATGTTTCAATTACATTCACAGGCATCTTGTATTTGCCTGAGCGTACTATTTTTAGTACACATGATATTAAGTTGGATATTTTTTATTTACTGTATTTTGAGATTACTTTTTGGTAATGAATTCAGTCCTTGAGATCAATTATTTTACACTTATTCCATTACCAGTATTTTGTGTGTGGATTTTTATATTTTTTACTGAATTTTACACGTAGCATTGCTAAGTAGTACATGTTAGATATATTATTTAAAATGAAGAAATTAATAACGCTAGATTGTAAGTAGGCGCTAATATGTTATTTCTCTCGCTCACACGATCCCCTTCAATTTATTCGATCAAGGAAGAATACCAAAAAACTAATCTTAACCGTATATTAATGAAGTAATAGACATTGTTTTACGATCGAGTTTAACGGATTTGAAAGATAACGTTTAAAGCATTTTCGGTTAAGAAAACGTTTCTGATTCAAAGTAATGTTTACTTTATAACTATTCAAAACAGCAAATCTAAGAAACTAAGCACTATAACTACGCTGTATATGTAAATGACAAAAAAACTGTACAGTACATAATACAATATAGCAAGGCCTACTACTGCGAAAATGAAAATGCGTAAATTTCGAGGATTTTTCTCTATCACTCCAACCTCATTATAGTGAGAGAGACAAGTCCTCGAAATTTGCGAATTTCGATTTTTGCGGTAGTACCTAGGCCTGTTCCAACTGAGCATAGAAAGTGTAAAAAAATGCTTTTTTATTTATTTGTGGTTTCGTGTGGCGCGGGTATTAGATTTTTATCAAAGTGATGTTAGTGCCTTTTATCCATGTATTTTTTTATAAATAATTGTTTAATACCATTTACCTAACTAATCAATCATCGTGCTATATTATTTCATAAGTCTTTCGTTTTCTACTTATATGTTCTGAGCATGCTTTTTGTTGCTTTGTCATTTATATGAATGTGATATTTAAAAAATCCAGGGACCGGAACCGTTATTTTACAAAAACCTCGAAATAGCCTAATATTTTAAAATGTTTTATGTACTACTCAATATTTTTTGTAATTTAAAACATCATTATTAAATTATTCCATTAACTTAGAATTTATATATCGAAGAACGAAAATTAACGAAAAAAGAACCGTCATTTTTGTGGACAAATAACGGTTCCGGTCTGAAAAATCATCTTCCAAATAAATAGTTTCATAACCTGTGTAAATGGTTATTCTAATAGTAGTTTAAGTGGGTCAAACACCTTTTTTTGTTATTCTGTCACGTCACAAATGGGACAAAAGTTGCATAGTTTTAAATACTGGTCTATTAACATAACTAGATGGCGGCCCACCATGAAAAGGTCACGTAAGTTTCAGAAAAAATCTTCTATTCTACTTAAGAGCCTGGCTCTTATCGGTGGAGTAAACGTCATTCCGTTCTTTGTTCTGCTAATGTTTTGAGCTCCTGGTACGACACTACATTAATTTTCTCCTTCACTTGTTCCAAAAATGCTCGCCTTGGTCTCCCTCGGCCCCTCTTCCCTTCCACTTTTCCTTCGATTACAGTTTTGATATAATTGTCATGTCGTAACAGGTGCTCCAACATAATTCCTCGTCTGTTCTCAGTCGTCTCCATTAGAGACTATTTAATCTCAGAAAAATTAGTTTTGAAAGTTTTAATGCTACTAAAACTGTGATTTTTAGGGTGACTCAGGAGAAAGTAACCATAGCAACGAGTGACATAAAAAAGGTGATTGACCGTAGTAGTCTCTAATTTGACTCTACATTGAATCTTATTATTCTAAATATACCTACTTGGTTATAATTTATTAGCGCATTTTCACATTAAACATGCATGATGTAACATACATTTTTGTTAAAACTTTCGGGTTTACGACACTTATGTCAAAAATAAATTAGGTAATAAAATATTTTAAATGTCAAAAATGTCTTTTACATCGTTTTTACGTCAGTGTTTCGTCTTGTTCTTTAATAAATGTTTGATGTATGTTGTGTTGTTGCTTGTGGTTTAGATATATTCTACTGGCCAAATTATAAGTGTTGTATTATCGTTTTAGATATAAAAAGCATTATACTAACCGAATCTCTTAAATAAAAGTCTCACTCTAATCCAAAATAAGCCTGCCTGTAACTAAATAGATCTATTAGTTCTTACGTCCCTTTCATTGATTACGATTAAATTAATGAAAGAGACAGAAGGACGTGCTATTGTGTCAACGTAAATTATACCTAATACCTTTCCACTAAATATATTAGTTTAATTTTAGAAAATATAGCAATAGTTGCCTATAGCCAGCCAACTTTCAGCCAGTTTTGCTTCTTTGTCCGCCATATTGATAAATACATGCAGTCATAGCATATTATATAAATGGCCCTTAGCTTTCGTATTTCTACGGAGATGTCCGAAATCCTATTGCTGTCTCGATGAGCATTAATATCCATTGCACTCAAGCTAATTGAGACAATTTCGGAAGTATCCATGAAAATACGATAAAAAAATATTCTGGACTGGGTGTATCAACTTTTGTTTGTCTGTTTTTGCTAAGGTTATGCTCACACCAAGTCACGCTAGTTTTATGCAAAATTGCTACTTTAATTATACAGATATGCATGCAGTCTATTATAGGTGACCCATTAAGGAAACACCAGAAAATGCATAATTTTGCATAAAACCAGCGTGACTCAGGAGACTAACAATGGCAATGACTGACAAGAAAAAATTGATCCATTTCCTTTCTACCAAATAATGTTGGCTTTCTATTCTTAAACATTATCCATATACAATAACCCTATGTTATAGTCATATTTCTGTCTGTAATTAATTTTAAGTATTTATTTTTATTCAATTCCATACTGTATTACTCCACTACTTATTTTCTTTGTATTACGTCTCTAAATATTTCCTGTTATTACTACTTATTTTCTTTGTATTACGTCTCTAAATATTTCCTGTTATGTAAAATATGTGATAATACACACAATTTATAACCTAATCTGATAACTTGTTTGGACAATTTCTGAAACGTTACGTAATTGTAAAATAAGTTAATATTATTTATTATGTTCTATTGAATAATTGTAGTTTTTTCCTATACAAATCATCTAAAGATTTATTGTTAATAAATTGCAGTAGCGAGACAAATTTTAAATCAACTTACCATATACATAAAACAAGAACGTGGGTAGATAATTCGCGATGTAATGTTTTTGTAAAAATATTTAGATTTTTAATTACCTAATGCTTTGTACCTATTTAAGTTAAATCGTTTACATTTTTTATTTTATTATCGTGACTAGGTATCATAGTTTCGTATATTATCAAATGAAAAATATCTACAAAAATATATTTGTTTGTATGAAATGGAATTATTTCGAATAGTGTTCCTTTTTATAATTATATTTTAATTTCTCTGTCTTCCTCAAAATATATACGATCGTTTGATATTTAACTAATTTACTCTATTATATAATTTTATTTATCTAAGAAATGACATCTGCGTCAGATCTGTATTTTTTTACATGATGAGGTCATATAGTCGATGTAAAATATATAGACGCGTGCAAAGTGCCAAAAATATGTATATACAAAATACTATTACTATAAAAGGTTATGTATACATATTTCCGCAATTTGCGCGCATTTATATTTTTGAGCGTCATGGCTGATGCTTAAGATTCTTATGAAACTAAAATAGATGAAATCATTTTATTTTTAAATGTACTTTTCATTAATAGGTGAAAGATTTGAGTATATTTCGTTAATAGCTAGTTAAGCAAATGTTTGTAAAGAAATACATTTCAACAGTTTTACATATCCCGTTGTTGCGAACATCCAAGAATTCTGTACATTAGTAAAACTGTAAAAATGTTAAATATAGTCTATGAACAGGTTGTAGAATCTCGAAGAAAGCCATCTTAGGTATAAGGTATAAAAATTGGAGGCAATGTCCCAGAGGTGTCGGTATGTTTTGAACCTTAATTTTAGATCAAAAAACTACTAACTACTAATAGCCGGCCCGGGGAACCATGATCCCTATGATAGCTGTCAGTTCAATACATTACATTATTGTTGACAGATAATGTGTGGAACTGACAGCTGCCATAGGGATCAAGGTTCCCCGGATTAGCTATAACACTAAAGCCTATTTATACTTGCGGTATCTAGTAAATAGTTTTCTAGCCCCAAAGTGCACTTTTTCTGCCATAAACGGCTGTAAACTTGATTATAATAAAGAGTTTATATGTGCAATGATAAAATGGTGGCTTGAATATTGCCCACGGTCTGCTTATTTCGGAAAAAAAAAGTGTAACTATTTGGTGGTTTGAATTTTGTTTTCTAGTTACGGCGTCATGCCTTCATTGGAATAGTAAAGACAGATGTTAAAAATGTAAGCTTTTCAAAGTCGTATGGGAAGTATGGGTGAATCAACTTTTTTGTCTGTTATTTCCATGGTTATGGTCACCTGTGTCACGCTTTATGCAAAATTATACAAAAACATGCAGTCTATGTTTGTAGGAGGCCTGTCAAGGAAAGGGCTTATAAACAGAAAAATGCATGTTTGCATAGTTTAAATCGCATTGCATAAAACCAGCGTGACTCAAGAGACCGTAACCATGGTAATAACAGCCAAAAAAAAAGTTGATTCACCCGTATACCTACCAGCCTGAGAAAGTGTTAAAAATGATTTGATTGTGGCAAAGTTGATGTTAAGGTTCAAAATGTCCTCCTCAGCGCCTTGTAATATAATTATTTTTTCATACTTGTAAAATGTTGCCAATGAAGTTATTGTAAGGTTAGCTTCGCCTTTAAAGTCCCAGACGCATAGTGTTCCGATTGTGATGAAATTTTTAATAAATGAAACAAATTATTTTACGTCTTTTATTTTACCTTTATTTATAGGAAATATAAACTATATAAAATCAATAGTAGTAATTTTAGAACTGCGACCATATAACTGGACGTCTAACGCCAGCTCAAAAATCCCCCCAAAAAAATAATTGTTCAATTGTGCCAAGATGGGCAGGCATAGCCCTTTTCTTAACACCGCGCGTATTATTATTTCGGCGCAACCTTTGACAAATGTTTACAGAATATAGCCAATCAAAACTTTGACGGACGAATTTTTAAATTGCGATTTAAGTGTTAATAGGTTGACGTTGAAATCCATTAACGTGACGCATTGAAGAGGGGGTGACACTTGTCAGCTAAAAACAGGACCGTTTTTGAAATGCAATTTAGTATGGCGTACGGCTTCAATGTTTTATTTGTTCGTAGTTTTAGAATTATAATATAACTAACGTGAGACTCAAACATATTTAAATATTGATAGACGAGTTACTCACGTAATTTTAGTAGATAATTGTTCGACATGTTTCGATCCATTTAGAGGACCTTCATCATGGAGTACCCGCGACCAAAGCCCGATGTGTACTGCGGGCTTGTGCTCTGCTAGAGCGGGTGCTGGCGGGGGCAGCGAAAGGGGAGAATAATCGTAGTAGTTGAATATTCTTTCATCATATACGTAGAACTTGGTACAGGAAAAGGCGATGAATCAAAAAAGTGTGATCGTCGGATGGCGGGTGTAAAGGTACGTTTAAACCAACAGAGCATTCGCTGTTCTAGCGCCCGTTCTAAGAAATCAACCAATCACGTTTTGTGTACCGATCGAATTTCGTAGAGTGGGAGGTTAGAACAGCGAATGCTCTTTTAGTTTGAACGCACCTTTAACATATGGAGCTGCGATGAACGAGTTCGTGCTCGTAATGTGCCAAATGTGCGCAAAAATTCGAGAAATGTGCTCTTTAAACTCCAGAGATATTTGATAAATTAATGACTAGGCTTAGGACTTTTCATAGCATATCGTGGTTCTAAAATCCTTGGAGCCGCTATGTGTAAAGTTTTCGAAGTCAAAGTCAAAGTATATTGTAATATAAAATATAATGATTTATACCTACTGCCACATCGTTACTGAGTTAATTTAAATAAAACGTAATTAATTTTAATAATCGAACTTGATTTCATAAAAAGTGCATACGAAATTTAGTTACCTTACAAAAAAAAACATCAATTTATTATCACTAACTTTTACCTGCAGATGTGTGATGTACGTGATAAATAAAATCAAGCTTTCAATATAAATTTACTTGATGCCACTCAGCCGAATAGCTTAGGAGGAAATGTAAAGTCAAACTTGCACTATTTTTTTTCCAAGACACCCAATTGAAAAACCTTCTTGGCTTATGATCGGACTAGTATCTCATTTCAACTCTAAAGTAAGGAGAAGAAGGTGCATAGCTTCCTGTTAAAGATGGAATCTTCAAAAACACTTTTTTTTAAACGTTCGTAGCTCACGACTGATGCGGCTGAGCGGTTGCTGCATACTAGCGAGAGGGGCGGGGTGAAATGGCGTCATGCATAATACAGCCAGTGAGCAAAAAAATACTACTATTTCAGTAGTTATTGCGGTCATCCGATCTTAGCCGGGGGTATCTTAAGTCGTATAAGTCGACAAACGTCAGTTTTGTTTTTTGTTCGGAAGTTACATGTAATTTATACGAAAGATTCGAAACTTTCGAGAAAAACAACATGATACTTTCGCCATTTTCATCGCTATTTCCGATCTAAGACTTTTTCTAATTTGTCTTGAACCTAATTGTCTAGTTTTTTTATGGTTTCTGATATAACTAATTTCGTATGCACTTTTTATGAAATCAAGTTCGATTTTTAAAATTAATTACGTTCGATTAAAATTAACTCAGTAACGATGTGACAGTAGGTATAAATCATTATATTTAATATTACAATATACTTTGACTTTGACTTCGAAAATTTTACACATAGCGGCTCCAAGGATTTTAGAACCACGATATGCTATGAAAAGTCCTAAGCCTATTAATGACGTCCGGCATTCTGACGTCAGGGTCGCGTTTTATAAAGTTACAATTTTGTTGTTTGCCTCTCTTTCTAGCCAATATGTGCGTGCGTTAGAGGGGCAAACAGCGAAATTGTAAAATGTAACTTTATAAAACGCGACCCAGATTGGCAGACTCATTTCCAGTTCTAGCTGATAGTGATAGGTGCCTACTGGGGCCTATTTCTCGTACCTTATTAGACTAGTAATATTAGTCCATGGGCTAATATTTTTTACAAGTTTACAAATTTACGTTTCTCGAAGCCACTCTAATAAAATATTAGTTATTAGTTACCAACTAATAAATATTAGCTAATATTATTAGACCTACTTTGGTTTTGGTTTCTCGAATACAAAGAAAAATAACTACTCTTGTAAAATACACTCATAAAGCTATTAGTCGCCGAAGCTTGGCAAAAAATATTAGTCTAAGCTATTAGCGTGTTACTTATCGCAGTTAACTAAAGAAAATTATAAAATTTGGGTAGATTCGGATGAGAAATAATTAAAATTGTTAATTCCCCCCCTTTTTACGTTTATCTATTTAGGTTAACGTGTCCGAAAACCGTCCAAATAAAATATCTCTGGCTTCCAATATATTCCTCAAAACCATCAACTTCATATCCATTTTCAATTTTTTTTTTCTATTGTATTAAATAATTTAATTCATTCAATTATAATGAACAACATGACAATAGTACATTGTGCATCAAGGGAGGTAAGTACGGAATTACTAACGAGAGTGTCTTTTATGACTCGAGTTAGTATTCCGCTTACCGACCGTGATGCATACAATGTTTTTCATCACACTAGCCGACAAAAAAAAAAAGTTTTAAGACATATAATACAATGACGTACTGACATTTCTATTATTCCCTAGTGTTGTAGCCTCTAGTAAATTAAACTACTTTAATAGTTTACCATTTTAATCATGGATAAAGTACAATCTATAGGTTCTTGTTAATGTCTAGGACACGTGCGGCGGCTTCAGTGGTTAGAAGGAAAGAGGGATTTCTGGGCTCGGTGCTCCGCTTTTGTGGTGTCGAGCGCCCGCAACCTGGGCGCTGTTGTCGCGCTCACGGAGCCCTCTGATTGGCTACCGACGGTCGTCTGGATTGGTCAACGCCGGTGCCGGTGTTACCAGGCGTTAACATACTCCGGGGCGCTGAAAGAGTATCTTTCAGGAATCCCTTTCTTGCATAGGTAACGGGCATATTCTGTTGAGTGCTCGCTTGACGAGCCCCCTGGCAGTGTTGAGGTCCGCGACACGCGGCACGCCATCCTTGCCGGGGTATAGCTTGACTACCCTGCCCATGCGCCACAGCAGCGGTGGTAAGCCTTCCTCTTTGATGAGCACCAGCTCTCCCAGGCGTAGATCGCGTTGTCTTTCGCGCCACTTGTAGCGTTGCTGTTGTAGAGACACGAACTCCGACGACCACCGCTTCCAGAAGTGTTGACGCAGCTGCTCCAGCTTGAGGTAGCGGTCCAGGCGTTGTGGGTTCCGGTCTTCAAGTGGCGGCGACGGCAGCGACTCGAGCGCCCTAAAAACCAGAAAGTGCCCGGGAGTAAGGGGGTCTAAGTCATTGGGGGAGGAGGATAGTGGACAGAGTGGTCTACTGTTCAATATTGCCTCTACTTGAGTGAACAAGGAGGACAGCTCTTCAAATGTGAGATGAGTAGTACCTAATACTCTTTTTAGATGAAATTTAGCACTTTTAATACCGGCCTCAGCATAGCCGTTAAAGTTAGGAGCGTAAGCTGGCGCAAATTTAAATTTAATACCTTGACCAGCTGCAAAATCAGATATATCATTTTGATATAGTTTATAAAAGTCATTAATCTCTTTAGCTGCAGCTACAAAGTTTCTACCGTTATCACAGAACAACTCCGCGGGCTTACCGCGTCGGGCGATAAATCTGCGAAGTGCAAGCATAAATGAATCTTTAGACAGGTCGCTTACAGCTTCTAAATGTACACATTTATATCTTAGACATATAAATAGACACATATAACATTTGGTAATTTTG
>JALPQI010025764.1:0-11105 GCA_025490895.1 Thaumatotibia leucotreta
ACTTTTTTAACATCCTTATGAATATGTCTAACTACTGTAAAAAGGACACTTGGTACCCCCAAATTATACCGTTTTCTAATTTCAGACCGAGTAGCCCACGGACTATAAAGACGAACTTTTTTGCGTGAATAATTTTTTTTTCCATGTTTTTATTTATTACTAAGGACGGTTATTGTTTCTTTTCAGTTACTAAATAAAATACCATTTACAACTTATTTTGTTTTTACATAACTTTCATTTACTCTATACACCCGAGTCATACTGAATTTTTAGATTGAAATTAGGTTAGTACATTTTTTTCTTACTAGACGAGCTCATTTGCATTGGGGCTCGTAGATAATAGATCACATTTATCAAATAAAATTTTCAATTTATTAATTTTTTTATTAATTTATCCTTTATGCAAATGTAACATAATGGGCGCCATTCCCTGTAGCAACTTTGACTTACTGGACTTAATGTCCTATGTCCCCTAGATGGGGCAGAGGGCGTCCACAGTGCGTCGCCATCCCGAACGGTCTTGAGCTTCGCGCTTTACTTCGCTCCAGGTCATCCCTATCGCCTTCGCTTCTGTAGTGATCGTCCGCCGCCAGGTCTGCTTGGGGCGGCCACGTTTTCGCTTTCCTTGGGGATTCCAGTCTAGGGCTTTCCTCGTTATATGGTCGGCGTTCCTTCGGAGCGTATGGCCAATCCAGTTCCATTTGCGGCGTTTGATCTGCTGGTCGATCGGAGTCTCACCACAGCGCTCCCATAGATCTGTGTTGGAGATTTTCTCGGGCCAGAACACGCCGAGAATGCGGCGAAGACAGCGGTTGATAAAGACCTGTAGCCGGTGCGAGATGTCCTTAGTGACCTTCCACGTCTCACATCCGTACAGCAACACGGATTTCACGTTGGACCGGAATATCTTGAGCTTAACTCTCCGAGTCAGTTTCCGCGATTGTCATACAGGACGGAGCTGTGTGAAGGTTGCTCTTCCTTTGGCGATCCTTGAAGCGATGTCCTCTTCGGTCCCTCCAGTTTCCGACACTACACTACCGGGGTACGTAAATTTGTGGACTGTCTCCACGCCATCTGTGCCAATGAGCAACGGTACCGAGCTGGTTGCTCCGCACCTCATGTCTTGGGTCTTCCTGGTATTGATTTTAAGTCCCGTCTCCAAGGCCTCTGACCGTTGGTCGTACATTTTGGCTTGCATGTCGGCACGTGTGTGGCTCAATAGGCATAGGTCATCGGCATAGTCTAAGTCTTCCAGCACGTTGGACAGCCCCGACTCTATGCCGCGGCGCTTACTGTTGGTCTTGACCATGATGCCATCGAGAACGACAAGGCAGAGGAGAGGGGAAAGAAGACTCCCCTGGCGTACACCCGCATGAACAGGTATGTCCTCCGAGATGAGACCGTCGTGAGTTACTCTACAGGAGTAGTTCCTGTAGATGGCCTTAATCGTGTTTGTAATCTTTTCGGGGACTCCAATTTCACGTAGCCGATCCCAGATACAGTTCCATCTCAAAGTGTCGAAGGCTTTTTCGAAATCCACAAAGGTCAGGTACATTTCCCTCTGCCATTCTGATGCCTGTTCGAGGATTATGCGCAAGGTGTTAATCTGGTCCGTACACGATCGATTGGGCCGGAAACCAGCCTGTTCTTTGCGGAGAAGAAGTTCTACGGCCCGCAAAAGTCTGTCCAGGATTATCCTGCAGAGCACCTTAGAAGGAATCGAGAGCAAAGTGGTACCTCTCCAATTGCCACATTGACTAAGGTCTCCCTTCTTGGGTACAGTGATCAGAAGGCCATTGCTCCAGTCACCAGGCAACTCTTCGGCTGACCAGATGTTCTTCAGGAGAGGCGTCAGCGCGTTTGCAGCGGAAGGGATGTCGGCTTTCAGCATTTCCGCTGTGATAAGGTCTACTCCTGGGGCTTTTCCATTCTTCAGCGATCGGATGGCCTTTACTACCTCGTCAGCTGTAGGGAGAGACACATCTATGTCCAGGTTTTGTGCAGGCAAGCTGGCAGCACTTGCAAGCGTAACGGGGTCGTTCGGGACTTGGAAGATCTCCTCAAAGTGCTCCCGCCAGCGTTGAAGCTGTCCCTCCGATGTCACAATAAACTGACCTGTTTTGTCCTTCAAAAGCTTCTTCTTCCTCTGGTTCTTATTACCGGCCAAGGTCTTCGTCGCCTTGTACATCTCCCTGAGATTACCGGAGTTGGCGGCGCGCTGGGCGCAGTCTGCAACCTCTTCAGCCCATACTCGACGGTCATGACGGGTACTTCGGTAGATTTTTCTACGGACTTGTCTGTATTGGCGCCTCAGATCTGTAGCAACTTTAGTCATTCGTATATTTTTCCATTCAATTTTTTTATGAAAAGCTTATTTTTCAGTACAGATGGTGCATTTTCGCTAGTGCCAGAAGTGGTTCATTTTACGTCAGGTCGAAATCTTCGGAGGGCCATGTGGCCCTCCGAAGTGCATGGCATGCACTGCATGCCATGCACTTCGTTGTGCGGAAACGAAATTCGTAACTCGTGTCGATTTAAAGCACTCCCTTCGGTCGTGCTTTAATTTATCTTCACTCCTTTAAAACTTTTTTTTTTCGCACTTGAATCGAAATTTACTATTCTCGGTATGTTTTGTATCAATTCGCATTATTTTCCGTAATCTTTTTTAATTGATAGTATATTATTAGTAGTATTTAATTGATACTCATGTCTGCCTGCGACCACGGGTATAACGTCATGCCCAAAACGTCAGGATATAGGACCCGTTTGTATTTAAAATATGAGTGATAATCGTGAAAGTTTAAATCAATATAGTGTGACTGCTTGCAAAACATTTCATAAAATAATTCGAATTCCAAAATAAATTGTGTTTTAAAAAAAATATTGGATGATAACGAACTATTATGAACATAAAATCCTATTTTTAATAGATACGAGTAGGTACCATTCTTATTTATTTCACTATGTTCGTCATGTCAAAATGTGTCATGATCTCAGTAGTCATCCTACTGTTTTTATCTAAACTGTGTAATATGTTTGTTATTGTTTTGGTTTAATATATTGAATAACATAATTCTATTAATTTAGTCACTCACCACTTATGTTTATTCAGTCTCCGAAGCCCCAGTGACGATAACTTTTTTTTATGTGTTATCACACCAATCCTGAAGATAGTTTGGTTGATGACAGCGGTGCGCAAAATTGACGTACGTCCTCCCTCCGACAGGTCCCAATTGGGACTGAAAGATGACCGCAAGTACGATCCGGGAGCACAATTTCACATATTTTGTATGATGAAATATAATTCTTACAATATTAATTATTTCATCTCGAATCCCTTTGACACAGACTTTGACGTTTCTTCTGATATATTTTTTTCTTGGTAAAATTATGTTGTTCCGTGGCAAAATGAGTTTTCATGCAGAGATTAGACCTATGTTTGGGGTCGTTTTCTATAGGGCTAAGTTTATTTAAGTACCTAATACTAATCAATGCGTGATAGATCAAGTTCTTAAATGTAACATATGTAAGTTTTACATCATAAGGAAGTAGTATTATTAAGAAAACTGAAAAAAACAAACGGGAATTCTACGCTTACCTCGCCTTAACAAGAAAACATGAACGTATTCTGTTATTATGTATTAATTGCACTGGTAAGAAAATTCCGGGTCAATGAAAACCATGTGTTCAGTTTTAGTTATTTAATAGTACGGACAAATGACGCTGATTAAAGTATGTTGTTGACAATGATGTTTTTCGCCAGCGGTAAATGCATGTATCATAAACATTTCTAAATTATTTACTTATACTAAAATGTTAGAACCCACTTCCTCATTAAGGAATAATTATGTCACATTTCTCGGGCATAAAACAAATGTGGATAATTAAACATTTAATTAGGCTTCTTTTCAAAACCAGTATGTTTTATGGCATCAGCTCGTGTATTTATTGCCACTAAGATATTAATAAGTTATTGACCACCCGTTAGGTTATTTATCGGAATTCTATCATTTATGTACTTATGTTACCTACTTATCACGAAATATTTTGCATTTTCGAATTGTCCCGTGGTTTTTATGCATTTATTTTATCGTAGAAATGAGTGCCCACTTATAATCAATAATAAATAATTTGCAGATAATTATCTGATAATATCAAAATAAATTAATGCAATCTCTTACTTCATTATTGTGTATTATTACAGGAGTTCCAATTTTTACAAAACCTTCAGTTAAAACACATTTCTGGTAGTTACTTCCATATAACGTTATAATCTCATAATGTGCAAGAGGAAATATTTATTTTGTGTAGTTTTTATATTATACTTAGGTTTCTTCTGCTATTTAAATGTATTTCATCTCTTTTTATAAGAGTCTAATTTCAAAAGCATTTTGTGCGTGATGCGTGTGTGAGTGATTTCCTAATAGCGCCATGCACTTTGATTTGACGAAAACACTGTTTTAAATATCGCTCTAACCGGTACCTACACAACTATCTTTGTTACACGCTTAACTATATGCAAGAAATGGATTCTTATTAGCATATAGATTCATGATCTATAAATGATAAAAAACTAATTGACGGGATCTAGGTACCTCATCCACCAGCAGCATATCGTTCATGGTTGGCCCTCCTACGTTCAACCGATTTCATAAAAAGTAGGAAGCTCTCAATTCGACTGTAATATGTTTTTTTAACAACTCCTCATCATCATATCACCCGAAAGACATCCACTGGGCATTTCTCAGAGCGTAAACGGACATCTCATTCATCTGGTTACGTTTTCTTGGAAGTGGCTGAATGATTTGAGGTTGGTTTTGGTTGTCTTATAGAGAAACTAGTGCTGTATCTGACGATCGAAAATGGTAACAAAATATGCTGCCACTTCCAAAAAAACGTGACCAGATGAATGAGATGTCCGTTTACGCTCTGAGAAATACCCCACTACTAGTTACGGGCCTCCCCTAAAGATTGCCACAGTTATCGGACTACCTATTGCAAAGGAAACCTAAATTGGCGTTGGATTCATGAATATTTATTAGCTAACTTGGAAAAGATATTGTAGGAATTTATCGTTATGCGTTTTGTCAAAGTTCAACGTATTATACCGGTTATTGTACCTATTAACAATAGATTTTTTTGTCGAACTCTTCAACAAATAGAATTACGTATTTAGTTCCGCCACTTTTGTAAATATTTTTGTATTAACTAATTGTTTCATGGGAACAGAGTTAAATTGGTTGCCATCAAACTTGTAGCGGTATCGACCGGATTGGTTTCTTTTACAACGAAATACAACGACTTTTGATTTAAGGCGAAGTCGTGAAAGCTTTTTCTTTAATTCCTATTATGGGCTCAAGTCTCCCATTTAGCTCCACACTCGTATTTTACCTTAACTTTGGATATTTTGAATATGAAAATGTGGCTGCATGTGGTGTAATCTGGCAAATAATAGTGTTTTAATAACTTATGGTTCAATTATTTTAATTTATCGTCTTTTTTAGTCATAAAATATACAAGGTCATGTTTACCCCGTCTATTTTTTTAAATACTAGAAAAATCCAATATAAAAAAAATCAAAAAAATCTAAGATGCAGCATATTAAATAGTATCCTTCCCCTTAATCTGTGCAGGCAGTTTAATTCTAAAGCCGACTATTACCGATTCGTTCACCACATACATATATTTATCGAAATCAATGTTGCTGTGTGCCGAATTTTACCTAGTCTATTATTTAATTGCTTCGAATTGCCTTTAATAGATACCAGTTTTTAGTGAACTCTAAGTATACTACAGTAAGAACGAAATTGCTCTATCGACATTATAATTGGGAAAAGTCATAATTGTGGTCACAGTTAAACGCTGTTTTGATGTAAAAGTACGGAATTGGGATGTTCTAATATTCCAAGCAGTTTTTTTTTACTAAAATAGGTTTTAAACACGTTTCAAGCTTTACTTAGGTATATTATGTTTTCTAAAACGTGTAAACTTCCATAAAAAAAATAAGAGGAGTTAAGTTTTTAAAAGTATTATCGAACCGGGTTTCCGGGGAATTGTTCGACATGTTAATATTTTAATGTTTGAGTCTCACATTAGTTATAATTCTAAAATTGCAAAGGAGTTGCGTTGTTCAATAGTACTAATATTTTTATTGTTTGATTTGGTCCAAATTGTCTTGTATGTTGCTTTTTAGGGTTTCGTAGTGAACTAGAAAAATAGGAACTCTTATAGTTTCGCCATGCCCGTCCGTCTGTAAATCTGCCCGCAGCATAGCTCTGTGGCCGTTATTGCTAGAAATATATGATTTGGCATAGGTACATATACATAATTCACACGTCAACAAAGTGGTGGAATAAAATATAGAAACAATTTTTTTAGTGTACAAGTCCAAAATAAAATAAAAGTCATAAATAGAATAGTGGGCTTAAATAATACTTTGAAATTTAAACTATTTCGAACATTATCGACCCAGCGGTTTTTTGATGGACACATTTGGAAGTATTCACCATATTGATATTATAATATCTATCAATTTTACAAGTTCCAAATCACAATAACTCTCGCAGAAATATTGTAACGTATAGGTTGATTATTAGTCAGGTGAACGTACCAATGATCGTTACCTTAATGTCTAATAAATGACATCTGGCTGTCACTTACATTATAATAAAATAAAATCAAGTGACCTTTTTAGGTCAGCAGCGATACTCGTACATTTACCTTATATTGAAATAGTTATAAATGCTTATGTGAAGAGGAGAGATTGAGTTGTGAATTTGCTACGTGTTATACATTATCAAGCATCACTGTTTTTAATAACCGGCACTGTCTATAAAAGTACAATAATAAAGTATGGGATATAATTTCTCCCAAGTTCCACTTTAATTTCCTGTAGGTGTACTGTAGTATGTACTTAGTGCTTAAATGAAGATATCTCCCATTTAGTATCTCTTTTTAGTATGTTGTTATTAAAAGCCATCTTACTTCTACCCTAATCATAGATGGGCCGAATAAGAATGAAGCCCTACCTACTAATTTGCTGGCCCTAACTTTTAATAGCGGTTGTAAAAGATCGTAAATCCCTGATTTATAATACAGGCTCTTGGGCTCTCTATTCGACGGATTCAGACTAAGGTGATTTAAAAAAAAAAGTCTGTTTTAGATGCTTTGTCGAGTATGCACAAAAAACATTCGCCAGAAAAATATTTATATTTCACTTTGGGATTGAGCCTCTTTCCGAGCGAGTCCCTCGGGATCATTAACTTTTAACCTATAATCACACTTGCCCGTTTTGTCATAATGGAATTTGACTTTATGCTTTTTTGCTATAACATTTATTTTCCATAACGTTTAGACAGTTTTACTTGCCTAAATCTCTATGTCTGTGCGCCGTAATGTTCTAAAAATCTGTTTGTATTTATCGTATTATCAGTTGTCATAAAAAGTAAATATTCTCCTACAATCAATCGCTTTAACTGTTTCTAATAAAACGAAATGGACGCCAGGAAAGTACCTACCTTAGGTAAAATTAAACCCGTGACCCGCAAGAAAATGATTCATAAATCATAATCATAAAATAAATGAAATACTAGGAGGTACTCTCCTAGTACTTACAATACTAGGAGAAATATTTTTAATGACAAATAGTATTCGAAAGTATAACTATACGAAGACTATATTTATTGAATACATTAGGATATATGTACCTACACAATTATGACCAATGCGCATTATGAGGCATAAGAATGAGTGGCTAATGGAATAATAATATTTGAGAATACAGGAAGGGCCGTAGGTACAGTCAAGTGCAAAAATAAGTATCGAAAGAATCCGCTCATAAATATGTTACGACGTTCTTATTACACAGAATTAGAGTGCACTGGGACATATTTTTGAACATTTTTGTGTATAATTTATTTTGTCTTTGACTGTATGATACAAAAATAGACTTATAGAGGTAAATAATTACCTACGTATCATACTTACTTTGATGAAACGGTAAAATTATTCAATCACGGTCAAAAAAGTGATCGGCTTCCATTGGCGTTTAAAAAAGGAATTTAGGTACGTTGAAAACGGTTTGTGATTGTCTCTCGGTGCTGGCGTGTTATTTTAAAATGGCCGTACGTGTATTCGTGTTCGGACCGGATTTACGTCCTTCTTGGTCGTCTCTGTGAGTAGAATGGTCCGAGATAACACATTTGCGCCGCACACCGTGATACTGTATATCATCTGCCCGCGGCAGCACTATGAATATCGTAGAAGGGAATCACTATTTACGTAAGAATTCTTATTTGTGTTAGAATATTTCAATAGTGAGTTTTTCATATGTAAAATTTACTTTATAGATTCGGAAAGTTTTAGGTGTCATATGTATTGCATATGGTTCTCACCGCAGTAAGAATCCATTTGTCACCACTCCAACCCTTGCCCTGGGTGTCGTAAGAGTAAAATTAGGGGTTGAACTGTCACTGACTATTTATTATTTGAAAATTGATGACGGGCAGCAGCATCATCATAGTGGACACCTAAACTGCGAACATCAATCCGTTGGCCAGCGTCATCAAATTATGGGCATTTTTAATTGCGACTACAGGCATTTCCTTCTAAATACGTGGTTATTCTTATGTCATCAGTAGACCGAGAGCCTTTCTCATGATCACAAAGTGCAACTATAAGAAGAATACCTATTTATTGTGATTAAAACACTGCATTTAAGGCCTTGTTTGATAGTTAATTGAAGTTTTGACTTTAAGTGATCGAAAGGTAGGTTAAAAACGTAAGTAGGTACCTAAACTATTTTGTATATGTAGTGTAGTAATAATGTATTTACATTTGTAAGATATTTAAGTATTCATAGTTGAATATATACATATATCCGTAAAGATTCTCTTCACTGCTGTTCAACTTCTCTGCACTTTATTTAGTAAAGTTTTTTATCTAAATATATGATCTAAAGCCATGAAGATAATGGCAACAAAAAACGAATACATTTCGTCTGTACCTAGATAAAATGTGGCAATTTGATAAATGAGAAGTGATCAAGTCATACTTGCTACATTTAAATTCAACCAACTATTATTACACTGTAAAAAGTGACATACACTGAACATGTAGTGCAAATGAAATGAAACTTAGTGGTCGAGGTGACCGGTCATTGGTAGGTAATTGATTATTTGTTATACATATTTGGTATGCAATAGTAAGTGAAATAAGTAGGTATTCTTGTTTTTTAATTTCTATTGATGTCTTCCCTTTCCTTGCATTATGAAATTATTAACAAAAAACAAATGTAAAATATATAAAGGTGTTGAATAGTTTATTTATGAGTCTTTTTGTTAGGTACAGAATTTATATTACAGCTTTATATATTTTAATTAAAAATAAAAATAGCCTGCCGCCATTATTATATTATACCTACCTACTATGTACATAGGTAGGTATTGTAAATTTTGACCTAGTATTTGTTATACCATAGAGCCTCGATTGATATTATTGTAAACTTTTATAAACATATCTAAATCATATCTAGTATTGGAAGATACCGTAAAATTCAGCTTAATGCTTTTCAAATATTTAAATACATAGTTTTTGTAACTACCTGTTTTATACTACTACGAAAAACTTGAATGGATACCTAAATCGTTCTATGAATACCTTCCACACGTAAAAACTTCTAACTCTTCATATTTCTACATACTAAGGTCAACGCACCATCGGAATGCCACACCCCCCGCGCGCTCACCATAGAAACATAATTAGTGTTCTCATCTCATTCTCACCGCGGCTCCGTCGCCTTGCACAGCAGCCATTGAACATGTATAAGCCATATTCAACGCGGTCTCCTAACTAACCTCGCAATGGACCCTTAAATTGAATGACTATTGGACAACTCGTCGACTAGATTGACCAGTGCTCAATCATAGTGGAATCATCCATTAGATGTTGACAACGCTTTTAATTAATTCCTGTTAATTTGATAGGCAGGTTTTTGTAGCAAGCTACATTTTGATTGAAGTTTGAAACGATAGTCAACTTTTTGCAATAGCTATGTAATGTATGTGAGCCACTATTTTACCTGACTTGTGCTGTCCTTGAAATGTAGTCTAGTATTTTTGTGCTTTACTTAGGATAAAATTAGTTACGAAACCGAAATATTAAAATTTTGGTGATAATGAAGCATGTTGTCTAGAAGTATTTTTATTTTTTTATATAGGTATATTGCTGGTATACCTAAACTACCTAATAAATATCTAGGTAGGTACATTACTATTTGACATAAGTCATGTCAAATTGTCACCCCTGCCGACCATTGTAAATTAGTAATAATTGGTTTTTATTTTTTCACAGACTTCTTTATGGTATCGATCAAAAATATTTAAATCGGAAAATTACGTTTTTTTTGACAAAGTTTACAATAATTTCAATGTACGTTAGTTATATCTTTAAAAATAAAACGACACGTTCTCATACGATTACGAAAATATACAATATCGGTCACAAAACTCACGCTAAAGCGGGCAACGCCGATCGTAATACATTACCAAATGACAAATCACAAATCCCTAATTTATGTTCAGGATCACTTGGCACATTGCAAAGACTGTATTCAGAAACCGAAATTGAATATCAAATCCTGCATTATTCACTTCGCTTTCAGACATATCAGTAACTCGTATTATTCTGGGCGGTTGCGCAGCCTCGCAATATTTTTTCTCTGTAATTTTGTTACATCAAATATGCATTTGAGAATAAATCTCAAGCTCTGAATTATCACCGCTTTGATAAATAATTTTTGGCAACCTTTTAAATTTGCTGCTTAAGGTCAGCGATATTAAAAATACGATGTTTAACCACCCAATATGAATAAAAATTATTAAATCAAGTTTAAAATTTGTCCGTTCGATTCATAAGTTTTGATTACGTCACTAACCGTACGGATGACGTATTAGAGTTTGGTGGTTTGTCTCATGATTATGAAAAAAACTTGGCGTGTATTTACTGGTTTTTGACAATAGGTATTACATAACATTTAGAGTAACTTTGGCTAATATCCACATTTGTCTATCTTAGGAAGCCAACGAGCCTTATTTCATCGACTTTTT
>JALPQI010025765.1:0-15918 GCA_025490895.1 Thaumatotibia leucotreta
TTCTAATTAAGAAATTCAAAACATTTTGTGAAATTAATATTTTACCGCAGTAAAAGGTTAGCCGTGTGGTGACGGCAGTAAGGATACATTTGTCACCACCTCAACTCCTCCTGCGGGTGTCGTAAGTCGACTAAGGGATTGAAGTGTCACTGACCATTATTTGATAAAAGATTGATGATGCAGCAGCGTCATCAAAGTGGACACATTACTGCGATCGCCAATCCGCTTGCCCAGCGTGGCGATTATGGGTATTTTCCTCCTAATGCGTTAATACGCATAGTTAATAGAAGAGGCCTACGCCCAGCAGTGGACTATCATAGGCTGATGATGAATGCAAGTTTCGTTGGTAAATGATACCTTTATAAATGGGTTGACAATAATAAATTAATTACAATATTCGGAATAGTACGGATCAGTTCTGGATGTGGTTACAGAGCACACAAGTCACACGACCACCAGTGGCGTACAGGAAGAGAGACCTATGCTCAGTAGTGGGCGATAAACGGCTGAAATTATTATGATGATCATGATGGAAAAATATAAATTTATGAGACAATCATATTTCGGTTCATTTTCCAATGTTAGTATCAAAAGACAGTATGTCCCTTTTTCTGACATTTCTTTATTACTTCACTCTATTTAGGAATCCAAAGTGTGTCTTGTACGATTAGTTAGATTTTTTTGTTCGATTTTACAAGATATCACCCAAGTTTTTTTGTACTTAACGAGTTAATTTGATAGCTGTTGAAATAGTCAGTGTGACCAGGCCCAATATTATTTTCTCAAGACTTTCAGAATGTTTGTAAATGTAAGTGGTAAAATGTGATACAGTTCTCGTATTTATTTTATCCTTTGACATGATTCTGTGGCCCAAGTGAAAAAAAAATGTATAATTACTTAAATACATTTGTAAGGTCACCAAACTTCGCTGTTGATTGGCCCAAAAACAAAATCCTTACTTGCAATC
The DNA here is from genome assembly GCA_025490895.1 of Thaumatotibia leucotreta. Taxonomy (NCBI): domain Eukaryota; kingdom Metazoa; phylum Arthropoda; class Insecta; order Lepidoptera; family Tortricidae; genus Thaumatotibia; species Thaumatotibia leucotreta. Next base: position 968 of record JALPQI010025765.1, read on the forward strand.
CTTCTTGGTTTAGATACTAAAAGTAAAATACATACCCTTTTAACCTTAAGCCTTACATATATAGTTAAGTAAATAAGTAAAGTAAAATAATCTTTAAGTAAAGTACATAACATAATATCGTCCGCCATCGTGCCGTCGTAAAAAGCAATCTCCTTAATGGAATTTCAATTTGAACTGAAAGTTAACTAGAAATCCAACTAGGTGCGATGCAATATCGCGCCGCTATATATAAGGTGAGAGGTTTGTTTGTTGATAAGTGCTTTTTCACTTTTTTTTTTCAAAATATTCATTTCAAACTACAATTTATGTACATAGATTAAATCTATTAGCGGATGGTCGATGGGGTCGAAAAGTGCTCGAGTGCACGGCTAGGCAAACGCAGCGTAGGACGGACCAACCCATAAGATGGACATACGACCTTATGTAGGTCGCCGAGACACGCTGGATGCAGGTCGCATCTAACCGGTACATGTGGAGGTCCACAGGGGAGGTCTATGTTCAGCAGTGGACGTCTTATGGCTGAGATGATGATGGTGATGATTAAATCCAACTAATCTACTTAACCTAACCTATATCTAAAATTGGCCCTTGTGGCATTGTACCGAGGATGCTGGCGGCATTTCCTCGCTGTATCGCAATATTGATGCATTGTGCGAGGAAGTCGCCAGCTCTTCGGTCTTTAGTTACGTCAACAATAATAAATATAAATTTATATTATAATTTCGATTATCTCAGTTCACCATTATAAGAACGAGGATAAGGTAAAGGTAGCTATTTATATTACCGGAGGCAGGGACCGGAACCGTTATTTTCTCCATACAAAAAGAACGGTTCTTTTTTCGTTTTTTTTTGTTTCTACGTTATATAAATTGTAAGTTGATGAACTAATAAAAAAATATGATATTGTAAATTACATAAAATATTGAGCACAAATAGTATAAAACATATTAAAATATTGGGTTATATCGAAGTTTTTGTAAAATACCGGTTCCGGTCCCTGACCGGGGGTGCCGAATTCGTGGTATAATACAGTGGTATTTTATAATCGCGTTATTCGTCGAAATTCGTTGATTTCGTATTGGGGGGTAGAATGACATAGATATTACCTATGGATTTAAGTATATTTCCGTCACATTCATTTAAGGGCAAATGATTTAAAAAATGTATCTAGTAAAAAGTTTTTTTTTGGGTAAATTAAGTGCTATTTTTATGAACGGTTACCGTCATAATTATGTGTGTGAAACTGAGATTGTTGTGCTAATTTAAGGAAAAATCGTTTGTATCAAAATTTTAAAGAATCCTCTACATATTTTTTTTCGAATTTCGCGATAGTTATTCATGAAATTATATCGTTTGTATTAATTAATTTACGTGTCAGGATTATGTAATTAAATGAATTACTTTACCTTTGCGAAAAGTCCTTGAGTGGAGACCACGGTTTGGGAAACGCAGTCTAAAACGTCTACCCACAAAATGGACGGACGACCTTATGAAGATCACCGGGAGATCATCCAGCGATGCAAGTCACTCCCAACCAGTGTATGTTATGTTAAGGAGGGACGCTCGACCGGACTCGAGCGGGCTGTCGAGCATCCAATGTGCTCATTCACCCCATTTCCCTTTGCTGGAGCTGCAGGTTAGTGTTCCGGTAGCGTTCCCCCAATACTTCCTTCAAGCCTTCCAATCATCACCATCATCATCAGCCTATGATAGTACACTGCTGGACGTAGACCTCTCCTATTAACTATGCGTATAGACGCATTAGGAGGTAAATGCCCATAATCACCACGCTTAGCAAGCCGATTGGCGATCGCAGTAACGTGGACACATTACTGCGATGGCGCTGCTGCCCATCATCAATCTTTTATGAATTCACTAATGGTAAGTGACACTTCAATCCCTTAGTCGACTCTTACGACACCCGCAGGAGGAGTTGGGGTGGTGACAAATATATTCTTACTGCCGTCGCACGTAAGCCTTCCAATTTTCTTGCAGAACCGGAGGACGTCTCTAAGGTCGACCTCCCTGAGTTCCTTCTCCTCCAGCTTATCCCTGCCAAACACGTCATATCTCGCCGCTGACACATGACCCATTCAGCAAGGATACCTACATGCTGAATGCGTCAACCAGTGTATGTGAAATGAAAGGCCTATGTTCAGTATTGGACGTCTTACAGCTGGAATTATGATGATATTGAATCCGTTACTACAGTTTTTAACCGACTTCAAAAAGGAGGAGGTTAACAATTCGACGAAATCTTTTTTTTTTTTTATGTATGTTCCCCGATTACTCGAAGACGCGTGGACCGATTTGGAAAATTCTTTTTTTGTTTGAAAGGGTATACCTTCTAGTTGGTCCCATTGTCACCGAATTCAGATCTGATGATGGGATCCTGGAGAAATCGAGGGAACTCTTCAAATGCTGTAGCCACACATGACATTTTTCATTTATTTTCGAAGACTAATCAAGTATTTGCGTCTTGTCATGAACGTCTTAAGTTGGTGATCTGATGATGGAAGGTACAACTCCTTAGCAATTAGGAGTTGGGGGATAATTCTTTAAGTATAACATATTTCGTGTATTTTGGACGCTATTTGAGTATTTGCCTTTAGGTGGTCATCCTTTCATCTTGGTGAGCTGATGATGAAAGGTACAACTCCTTAGAGATTAAGAGTTGGGGGACAATTCTTTAAATATAACATATTTCATGTATTTTGGAAGCTATTCGAGTATTTGCGTTTAGGTGGTCACCCTTTTATGTCGGTGAGCTGATGATGAAAGGTACAACTCCTTAGAGATTAGGAGTTGGCGGATAATTCTTTAAATATAACATATTTCATGTATTTTGGAAGCTATTCGAGTATTTGCGTTTAGGTGGTCACCCTTTTATGTCGGTGAGCTGATGATGAAAGGTACAACTCCTTAGAGATTAGGAGTTGGCGGATAATTCTTTAAATATAACACAGTTCATGTATTTTGGAAGCTATTTGAGTATTTGCCTTTAGGTAGTCATAGTCTCATGTTGGTGAGCTGATGACGAAAGGTATAAATCCTTAACGATTAGGAGTTGGAGCATAATTCTTTGAATATAACAGCTGTCATACATTTTCGAGATCTAATCAAGTGTTTGCTTAGTAGTTATGACATGTTGGTTAGCGGTTAGTGATTCTTTAAATAATATAGGCATGCTAAGGCTGTTACCTATAATCTTTGAAATTATTCATACCTACTGATGATACAATGTATATCTCCTTGATAATGGGATAATTCTTTGAATATTTAAGTTATCCAGTTCAGGTTTTCTAGCCTATTACAGTGCAGTACATTCTAATTATAAGTGTTTAGCGCATACGAAATAACGATTTAACACTACTAAAAAGCAAAAAATAAAATATTTTAAAATAAAAATAAAACCGCCTTCAAAAATTTGCCCGAACTAAAAAGTAAAAAATAATTTTAGTTCCTACTTCTTAGGATTTCCTACCCAAACCTTTAAACCTTTTACCCTATTCATTGAAATAAAATATTATGGCTAGGTATCCTACAGATTTCTTAGAAGTCGGTGCCAAGCCAAATATGTTCACTTCCCGAGTATATAACTGTATTTGATAGAGCTTTGTAACTTACTGTCACTCCGGTTATGCTTTCATCAAAATGACTGAGGTAGATCATTCTGTTGATAAAAACATAATCAGAGTGACAGTAAGTTACAAAGCTCTATCTTATACACGGTGCTCGCGAGCATTGCGAAAGATTTTAATGCTGAATTGCTGACCATATTTAGAGTCTTTAATGTTATATGAAATTTCCTGGATTCGGCTTGGTTTCAGAGATAATCAACCTTTTTTCGAAATAAGTTTTTCGACGTAACTCGTCATAAAACTTCTTTTTGATTACAATGCTACCACACAGTGTTCTAATATTACCACACCTTTAGCTTCACAATCAAAAAATAAGAATAGACTTGACGAAATAACATGTCCCATAAAAATAAAATTAAAATAGATAATTTTAACAAATTGTTGTTCTGATAAAAAGTACTGGAAATGTTGAAAAGTATTCAAAGTCTACAAAAAAAAAAAAAAAAAAGTTTTTTTTGGTGGTATTTCACATTAGGTCTCATAATATTTTTTGTTAATTTTAATGTCTAGAATGCATAGTTAAAATCTTTCGCAATGCTCGCGAGCACCGTGTATATATCTATGAACGTATTTGGCTTGGCACCGACTTCTAAGAAATCTGTAGGATACCTAGCCATAATATTTTATTTCAATGAATAGGGTAAAAGGTTTAAAGGTTTGGGTAGGAAATCCTAAGAAGTAGGAACTAAAATTATTTTTTACTTTTTAGTTCGGGCAAATTTTTGAAGGCGGTTTTATTTTTATTTTAAAATATTTTATATTTCATGAATCCCTACGAACAAATAAAACATGGAAGCCGCACGCCATATCAAATTGCCTTTCAAAAACGGTCCTGAATTTTAGTTGACAAGTGTCACCCCCTATTCAATGCATCACGGTAATGAATTTAAATATCAACCTATAAAAACTTTAACCACCATTTAAAAATAGTTGTGATTGGTACATCGAAGTTTTGATTGGTTATATTCTATAAACATTTGTCAAAGATGTTGCGCCGAAATATGCGCGGTGTTAAGAAAAGCGCTATGTCCTGCCCATCTTAGCACAATTGAACATATATATTTATGGGGGCATGTTCGAGCTGGCGTCAGACGGTCGCGGTATATGGTCGCAGATGAATCCTCTATACTTAATTTTTCAGAAAGCAAACCCGGTTGCAGCGCTAGTTCACAACACGGGTGGCAAAAAGAAAAATCTATACGGAGACGACAACCCCCACCCGGCACCTAGCTATGAGACAGAAATTGGAATAGTATCGGTCTGAGGAAAGTACATTTTATAAGCTTTTTAACTACGACGGCGAACAGAAATTCAGGGCGTGTTATGAACTTAGCACTACTTTTTGGTGTTCTTGTTAAAGCAAATGTAAAGCAAAAAGAATGGGGTATGTAAATTTGAAGACGTTCTTCTCATAGGTAATAAAATCGATTTTGTTACACGGCCAACACTGATTCATTCGTTATGGTGTTAATTTTGTCTTTTATTTCGTTGTTAAAATGTAAGATAGTCCTCTTTTCTGAAGCCATTTATTTCTGAATCTCTAATTAGGACACAATTTTTATTCTTCTGGAGCGATTATCTCCGAAAATATTAACTTTAGAAAAAAACTATCTTTTGAAATCCTTATTATTTTTAAAAGACCTATTCAATAATATCTCACACTATAAGATACATCAAATAAAAAAAATCATCCCCACTTCACCAGTAGGGGAGGTATCCGGATTTTTTTTTGTAGTTTTTATTGTATCACTTTGTTGGTATGATTATTATGTATATCTGTACCAAATTGCAGATTTCTAGTATTAACGGTCACTGAGCTATGCTGGGGACAGACGGACAGACAGACATGGCGAAACTATAAGGGTTCCGTTCTTACCATTTTGGCTACGGAACCCTAAAAAGTGCCAAAATATAAAGCAGTAAGTTCATACAAAAAACATGACGTAACGGATTTTTTATTAGGACATTATTTTTTATTATCTAGATCGAATCAGCTTAATGATTCTGATTTGAATGAGCCCAAGCACGTCCACATCTGGACGAATCAGATTTATTTGGAAAACAAAAGTGTCCAAAAATTATAAATAAAATAAATAAATATCTTGGGACATCTTACACAACTCGACTTAGTCCCACGGTAAGCTCAATTAAGGCTTGTGATGTGGGTACCAAGTGACGATACGTGTAATATACAGATACATATAGATATACTTTAATACATAGACAGCCATGACCAAGGAACAAATATTTGTGATAAATAAATACACAAATAATGCCCTCGCCGGGATTCGAACCCGAAAACTCCAGGTTCGTAAGCAGGGTCACTACCAACTAGGCTACGGAGGCCGACATTATTATTTGATATATACATATAATTAGTTAATATATACATATTATATTGTCAGGAAAGTAGTCTATCAGTGTATTTCAAATTTTAACCCAAGTGTTCTCCGGGATATGTGGTGACCACTAAACTAACAATGCGTTGGCATTCACAACACCATATTAATATAGCGACATATGTAGTTTAGCTCCAGATTCGAGCGAGATGGCAATCTTGCCCTACCTCAACACAATATATCTTTACACTTTTTGCTTCTATCGACCTTATGAGCAGCACGGGTGAGGGGTGCCCCCCCTTTGGCTCACCTAGCTATGAAACTCGGCGTGAATTGAAATGGCATTGGAGAAAGGACGTGGCCCTTCGAAGCAGAGTTCAAAATATTAAAAAGTAAGTTAGGTCTTAAGTATTCACTTGACTGTACTTGTTTTATAGCATTAGAAATAAGGCATGGTAAACAATTAATACGTCTTTTTTTATAAGAAACCGCATCCAAAATAACAGCTCACGGCAGACATGGAGCAATTATAAAATCATAATTATATCGTCGGGGATAGTGCTATACCGCGTTACTACCAAAACAGATAGAGTCCAAATATCAAACAAAATTTATCATAATTGAATTTGTTAGTTACGCGGTATTGCACATTCCTGACGATATGAAAATGAATATTTCTTTGCTTTTATAACGTTAGCATTTTTCATAATGGTTCTAAATCGATCTCTTTAGTGGTTATCGAGATATGAGACAATGTGAGAGACAGACAGACGGACGGACAGAGTTGCACCAAAAGGGTTACTTTTGTAAAATTTTGGTACGGATCCCTAAAAAGCATATATAAAATAGAATTTTCAAGGTCTATGATTATGGCTTTATTAATTGCGAATAATATAATTGTCACGCGTGTAAAGCAAAATTCAACCATCATATATTTACCAACCGACCGATACGACAGTATCTCACGGACGATAAATTGTCATACCTAAACTTGTCACTGTATAATATAAATAAATAAATATCATTAGACAAATCAACCTAGTCCCACACTAAGCTAGCAGTTGTTTTCAGTGTTATCTGTGTAGTTGTTGCTACTAAGCGATGATGTATAGGTACATATAATAGATACACACAAATACTTAAATACGTAGAAAACGACCATGACCCAGTCACAAACATTTCTGATAAATACACAAATAAATGCCCTTACCGGGACTCGAACTTTAACCACCAGCCTTATTGTAGGGTCACTACCAACTGAACTATTACGGAGGCCCTTACATAATTAATTACCATGACTGTTGACATACGTTCTTGTACTATGAAATCAAGTACCGATTATAAACTTCGAAGCGTCTGATGAACACGGTCTTCCGAAACTGCTAAACTAATAACACTGCACATTTTTACTTTTTGTTCCTATCGACTTTCCTAGCAAGTATAGCGGGGTGGTGGGTGCCCCCCCCCCCCCATCTCACCTTGCTATGAAACTTGACACGAATTGGAACAGCATCGGACCGGGCGAAGGGGGGGGGGGGATTTAGCGGAAATTATGTAGGTAGTGAATTTTAAGTTATAATGTAAATTCGATGTGAAGAGCAAGAGCAAATACTTGGATTTTGATCGTGATAAAACATTATTCATCATCATCATCAGCCTATGATAGTCCACTGCTGGACGTAGGCCTTTCCTATTAAATATGCGTATAAGCGCATTAGGAGGTAAATGCCCATGATCGCCACGCTGGGCAAACGGATTGGCGATCGCAGTAACATGTCCACTATGATGACGCTGCTGCCTATCATCAATCTTTTATCAAATAGTGGTCAGTGACACTTCAATCCCTTATTCGACTCTTACGACACCCGCAGGAGGAGGTTGGGGTGGTGACAAATGTATTCTTACTACCGTCACCACACGGCACTAAACATTATTATTACGAATATAATGAAATTCACGTGTATTTATCACAACGGGCCCAGCGGGTGGCGCGACGATCGTCAGTACGCGCCGCACTCGCGAGTCGCGAAGCGTGAACGCGGGCTCAGTGCTTGATAATGGAGACCTAGGCTCTCCGAAACATGTCGCGCGTGATGCCTAAGTAAGCTTAGCCATTTAATTATATTTATAGTTATTATGTCTCACGAAAGCTTAAATTCAATTTGCAATATTTTAATACACTTCAATAGATACAATTTCATGTATCCTGTAAACGTTTTAAGAATCTACTTAAAATCAGCATGTTTATAGCAGTACTACATATTATTTTTCTATGAGAAAATATATCTTTTTTTTTTAGTTTATTATCAAAACAAAAAAAATAATACAAAAAAAACTTAACCTTGACCTTAAAAAAACTTGACCCAAAAAACCACGCAGGGTTTGTGGGGGAACTGAGCTGTATTATTTAACAGCGAGTGTATTTTCGCGAGTGTGTGTCTACCCGGTACATGTGGAGGTCCAGAGGGGAGGCCTATGTTCAGCAGTGTATGTCTTATGGCTGAGATGATGATGATGATGATGATGGGTGTATTTTAATAATGCCGCATGCAATAACCGCTCATTGAACTATTGCTTTCAAAGCACAGATTATTCATTACATCAAAAACTTAACAGTAGCATTGAACAACTAAACCGACAAATTGAGTTCAAAAAACGCAATAATTCCCAATCTTTCATCTCTCAAAACCATAAAACAATGCTCTGGGCACGACCTCAGTCCACTTTAGATCCCACAATTTGATAGCTTTATGGTATATTTTATTAAAATTTATGTCTTATTCCATCTTCCGAGAATTTATTAATCGGCTAATATGAATTCTGTGTGTGTTTTACTGGTTTCAGAGTGAATCTGATACGTTTGAGCGGCGGGCGGTATTATGGTGACGTTTTGTGTCGTTTCGATTCTCGTTTTGATGGAAACTCCTATTCCGATAACTACGTGCCTGATGGTTGAGTATTTCAATAAATATCTTAGAACATGTTGACATAAATCGACCTTCATAGTCCCATGGTAAGCTGTAGTAAGGCTGGTGATGTGGGTACCACTGGTACCAGCGACGATATAATATAATATAATATAATAGATAGATACATAAGACATATAGATATTCAAACAGATAAGACAGCCATAACCACAATGGTTTTTGATATCATGAATAATCTAATAGTTGTGCTAAATAAATACATAAATAATGCCCTCGCCGAGATTCGAACCCGGAACCTCTAGTTTCGTAGGCAGGGTCACTACTAACTAGTTTATGGAGGCTGGCATTTATCGTTTTGTAGTGACTCTCCTATTTGCACTTACTTCATCTGAAAGTGGATCTCTTGTTCGCCATGCCAAGGCAGACTATTATAGACAAACAGGTGGGAAGAATTGAAGACCGGTAATATGCCCTTCTGCAGGGCTCAGTTAACAGTTGGGATCAGTCAAGGTTATAGGGAGTCAGGGTAATAGGAAGTCTTCATGGTAACATACTATCACAAATGTAGCCTGGTTGTAAACGGCTATCATAGTCCATGGACACCTGTAGAGCAGAAAATTAGGATGTACCGTGGCTCTCCGTTTTAGACCCATTTCATTCTCTTTGAGTGCTGCTGATAGTGCTGGTCATCTTACCCACCAGAAGATAGATGTGTAGGATCTAGAATTAGCTGTAGTTTTCTGCTCACCAAGGGGGAAGTGTATTTCGCCAATTGGGCACTGATCTAGATTTAATCAAAATGTTATATCACCTATAATTTACATTGCAGTGTCCGATGTTGCAAAATATCTACAACAGGTTGATATCCACAAAAAATAAATGTTCTCAGACCACAGAATACACCCCCAAAGCGCTCACACGGGCCGCATCCATAAAACGCGTGTTCTCTCATTTGTCAAACGCGTGGATACTTAATTTATCGCTTACTTCATAGTAGACCCTCCGCGCGCATGGAATACCTGGCCAGTTGCACCTTTTTGTCGTGCACTTCAAAATCTCCAGCATCATCTTTATTATTGAAACCAGATGATCCAAAATCGACTGCAGCTTTTCGAGATAGCTGCATGTCTAGATTGTTAGATTTAGGTGCATTGACAATTTTAAAATTACCTTTTTGAAATAATACTGTGAGTTCTATTTTCTAGGACGTTGATATTAAAATTGTTTGGTCTATTCTTTGTTGAATAGTAAAATTGCTTGGTAGTCTTAGTATAAATTTAAAATCTATACGGGTCGTTTTGGTTCAAGCCACCGGTTCTTGGTGTTAATAGATTATACGATATCATAATGTTAAATTGAAAAACGTAAGCGTATATGGCTTAGTATGGAGGATAGTACATTCTCGTTCTAGTAAAGATGTTTATGGTTGTTAAGTTTTTGTTTATTGGTTTAGTTTATGGTTCATTAGGTTACCAGTTCTTTAGTTTTTGGAAGGTCTTTTGAATGGACGTCGATTGCTATTAATATTTGTCGGAGGAGTATTAAGGCTTCGTCGGATTCAGATTTGAAACATCCAATATTGGAGTGCATCTGTGCATTTAAATCTCTGTATAGATTAATTAAATATTCTTATAATTTAAATATAAACGATACTCAGATAAGACACATATATTATTTTTCATTTACTATAATAACTTCATATTCTACATTATAAATATTGGATGTAATAGACCAAAGAAAAAACGACCAAGATCACCCAACGTCCGAGGTGGGGATCGAACCCACGTGCTCAGCTTTCGCAGCTGATGCCTGCATCCCTCGGCCACTCGGTCGGGAAGACGTCGTCCAATATTTATAATTTATATAGTATTAAGTAGTGTGAGTACTGGGAAAATAATAAAAGCTCAAATCAAAATAATTCAGTTAATAAATAATTTGATTTGTGTTTTCACAATACGTTCAAATTTTGCATAGTAGTAAGTGTAAAACAATTTAAACAACTTAACTTCATACAATTGAGGGCCTCGATTCTTCCACGTCCAAAATCAGTGAGTGGGTTTTTAAATCAGTGTTCGACAAATCGAACAGACCCCTAAATACCCTCACACCTGTCCAAATCCACCCTTTCCTCAAATCCTTATTTACGTACTCACCACGGCAATAACTCACCAACTCGCATCGAAACTAAAATACGACGTGTTCACGACGCCTGCGGCATACAGAGTACCACCATTGTTGTTTGACCAGACATGACTCTTATTACAAGGGTATAAGATATAGGAATAGTCATTGATGATTGTACGTGACGGAGACATTGAGACGAGATGCTGATGATCGCTTTCTGAGAATGGTCGTAAACTCAACTCAAGCCTTATAAGTATGTCCAGATTTAAGATGACTTAGAACGAACTTTTATAATAAAGCGATGGTCTGATATGTTTAGACTAAAATAACTGAAAATATTACGTGAATGAATATTGAGTATGATTTGAGTTGGAAACAAAAAAAGCACCTAAGAACAATAATTGACCATAGTTATGCAGAAAGCGACCATCTTATTTTTTTTTGTTAATCTGACTTGAGCTTTAACACATTGAGTTTGACTGCTTTCTGCATAGACAAGTTTGCAGTTGGTCGTTTTCTGCATATCTGCGGACAATTGACGAAATTTTAAGTTAGTAACATAAATATAGACAATCATATAGAATCGCGAATTCGCAAATGAGAGGTAGCGTCCAAAATTGTTTATCAAAATCGAACTTTCAATATTTAGGTGCTTTGTTATGTTCATTTGACAAAGTTATTTTGTAACTTCAATTTGAAGTTATTTTTGAGTTTTTGTATTATTTGAAATGTATCACTAGAGGTTCTTTGCAGAAGGATATAAGAGACATTGTAAATCTGAGTGTAACCTGTGTTTTTTAGATGTTTCATGCTATAAATAACATTAAAATGGACTTCTCTTTAAATCAGAATAGTGTAAGCAAAGTCCGCACCAATCCAACATTTAATAACAGTTTGCCTTATAATTGCTTCCATCGAACCATTATAACACTAATCTTAACTTACATTTCACATAATCAAAATAATAACAACGGACGACCGCACACATTTCGATTAACGACTAAAACTACCTAATTACGTAGAGTCGAATAGAGTGGAAAATGTCTGACGAAATTGGTGGATGACACACGAAGCGGTGCTGCGTCGCGCACCACGATGGTCCGCGGTGTTGACTTTACGCTATAACCTAAGAGATTGTGAGGAATATAATACTAACAGTCAGTAATCAGGTGCATTCCACGGGAATGGCGGATACGTGACGCTGTTCGTCGCATACATCTAAGAAAGTTACGAATACAATTTTTGGTGTATCTTAATTTTATAACAGGGTGTTTGGATTTAAAGAGAATTCTCGCAGTTTCCATAGATTTCTAAGGTAGCTGTCATAGCCGTCACGTTCCCGACAAAGTAGACTTTTTCGTGGAATGCACCATCACTTGCTTGGTATCATGTTGGTAGTATATGAGTATTTTTAAGTACCTCCCTGCCGTCGTTGATAAGTTAAAACGTGAAACGCGCATTGAAAACTTGCACCACTGTTTTCCACATCACATTACATTCCTATTTATTGAGGAAGGTCATCTTTTTTCTCATTCGTTAGCCGGACTATACTGACCCGAGAAGAACCGGTAAGAAACTTGTCGTGCCTTGTTTTTTCAAATTATAATTGGTACATCTTACTACTAACATGCATAAAAAAACATTAAAACTTATTTTAAATAAACGAATTTGTCGATTGATTGAATATTGATCGTAGCGTCGCGCGACGCAAAATCTTCCCGTATGTTCCACTTACCCCGTCTCTGAATCACAGTAATTGTAGCTACTGGTCTTACGGACAATCTCATGGCGACATCCCTGTCACTTTCTTACCTGCGCTCCTCCCTATTGATATCTCTTTCTCGATTACAGTTTTATACATTTTAATTTTTGCGCCTGCTTGATAAGTCTCTATTTCTTTCCAATGAAATTTGGACCTTAAAATGATGAGGTTGTGTTTGGTTTTCACTTGTCTTTTTGATTAGTTATCAGTATTGACTTCGGTATTATAATGGCGATTTTACAATGATAGAAACACGGATAGCTATTGAGAATTAATGCCTATTTGGCACTTGGGTGTTAATTTAATTACGAAATTTATGCTTCTTTGATTGCGTATCGAATTGTTTTAAAACACTGAATAGTAGTTAGTAGTTTATTTGATGGAGATGGGTATATTGGGTAATAGTTTGTACGATTTACAACGCAAAAGGAAATATAAGTTTGGAATCTACTATTTAAAACAGAGAAGATATAAGTAATCTTCAAATTCTTTCGATTAGAGACGAAATATATTATACGGCATTTGAAAATTTAGGTATAATAAAGGATGGACTGGAGACCACAGTCTGGCAAACCCAGCGTAGGACGTCCACCCACAAGATAGACAGGCGACCTAATGAAGGTTGTTGGGAAACGTTGGATGCAAGTCGTTTCCAATCGGTATATACGGAGGTCCAAAGGGAAGGCCTATAGCAGTGGTTTATTGTAGAAATTATTATGATTTTGTATTCTTCTTTCTTAGGTGTACCCCGCACCTCCACCAATTGTGGCAGGCTTCAGAGAACAATCAAACAATGGCGCTTCCTCAATAGTACTTTTATAATAATCATTTATTTTCTATATTATAGCAATACAATCATAGATCTTCACATGAAGCCTGTCCACCTTCAACTGCTCACACCATCTCGAAGAAGAATTTAACGCCAGCCCCCTTCGTCATGTGAAATAGACTGTAAAGGTTTAATACCTTTAGAGTACTTACAAGAAGAGCTTCACTAATGGTTCCGTGATAGAAGTGGGTTGACTAATAGAAGAAGATTTACTTTATTCGTCAACATGCTGCACCTTTGAACTCTTTAGCAGCCCTTCTCACCAGCAGCAATTCAACACTATTGGTTGCTCCAAAGCCGTCAGTATTAAATGAAATCGTTTTCGACTGACTCCTGTTAAAATCTATGTACCCCGTAACCCTTTAACCCCGGCTAACCTAGTTTGTGTAGGTGTAACCGAAACAGAACTTCGAAAATAGAACATTTTGATTCTCTGCCTCTGTCACGCCAAAAAAGCGTCATTGGATTAAACGAGACAGATTCTCGAAAGGACCATGCGTCAAAATGGACCCAGAACCAACAGACATGTTGGGCTATTAAATAGGTATAAATCTACTTTATTTAATTATATGGGTACAAAGTCAAATTACATTGCAGAACTGAAATATATTTTCATTCAGAGTAAATACAAACATTTTGGAGGGTAGTCAACATATTGTATATCTGGGTTCTACAATGGTATCCAACTTGGTGCAACATCACTACATAGTACAAAATAAAGTCACCTTTTCTGTCCCTATGTCCCTTTGTACGCTTAAATCTTTAAAATACGCAACGGATTTTGATGAGATTTTTTAATAGGTAGAGTAATTCAAGAGGAAGGTTTTTATGTAGGTATAGTACCCGTGTGCAGCCGGGTCGCTAGTATAGAACAAAATGAAGTATATTCGTAAATCTTTTTAATGACCTAACTCTCAACTGTGTTGGCTTTAGGTCCAAGCTCCATACTAAATTGCCCATAGTCTTTTGGTGGTCAGTGTGAACGCAGCTGTACCGCGGCCGCGTCAAAGGCGCCGACGTCGATCCCGTAATTATGCGCGGGATTGCTTTTGTTGCTACTGTTTGTTTATTGCCCGATCGAGGCTGATTCCAGTTCGTATTGGTTTCATTATGTAGTTTGGTTGATTTCAGAAATCATTGAGTTTTTTTGAAGTGTTTTTGATCAGTACATTGATGGTACAGCCAAATGCAAAAATATGTATCCAAAGAATTTTCTTATCAAGTTACGACGTTCTTATTAGGGCCGCTTTTTATTTTGTTGTAGTTTTTAAAAAATTTCCAAATTTGGATATTTTCTTATTTTTTCTACTCAGAATCGCGAGCTCTTTC